>JBAMBQ010004937.1:0-23368 GCA_037044495.1 Stegana nigrithorax
TTTAGAAGTTTCATTCGCAAAGCTACAATCGAGACTCGATAATCCGAAGTAATGATTGCAGACCCAACTCGGACTATCGAATCTTTCGGATTATTAGATTGTTTTAATATAAGCAACATTACAATGGTCAGTGAAAAAATAATAATTAATTTATAAGTTGTATATAAACATATAAATATTTAAATTTTTTACTTTCTAACTGGAAGACATAAGGAAAACATGTAATTCGGATTAAAGAATTGCAATCAATTCGGATTACAGAGTAGCCAATGCATGAAAATAACCTTTCGGATTACTGTATTTTCAGATCAGCGATTAGTCGGATTATCATTTTCTCGTTTGTTATGAAATATTAGCTCTTCTTCTTCATTGTTACATGCATTTAATTTCTCAAACCTGCTTCTTAGCACTTTGACTGTGGGATTGAAAAAAGTCAAAGCCAATTAGAATATTTTGCGCTAATTATGCATTATTTGTGAAAATAAGTATGTGCAAAATATATTTATTTAAATATGATGCAATTATTCAGTTCATTCGGAACAAAAATTTGACATGCATTTAATTGAACTGGAGATCAATCGAATCACCAGTTCGTTCAGATTGTAGTGGAGTTCGCCGAATGTTAAATGAACACAATTTAAGCCGGCTACGCCAAATATGAATATTTGGTGGACTATTTATTTTGATCTTTGACAGGTGTCTGCATTTAATAAATTGAGCAATATGAATGAATAAATATGGAAATGTAAGAATTTTAACATAATTTGTATTAATTTATAATTAACTAATAATTATTAATTTATAATTAAAAAATATAGTACAAAAATAGAAACATGCGCAATTGTTAGAAACTATTTACATATTAAATAATGCAAAAATGCGGATAAAAAATTTCTTTGATATTTAACCATTGATTCACTACTTATCAAATTTAAAAAATCTACCCTAAAGTAGAAAAACTTCACACTAGGAATAAGTGCGAGCAGTATATGAATAGGCAGGCAGAAGGGAAACAATATCATTTGAAATCTCGTCAAAAGCGCATACACAAAACTAGAAAGGCAGAGCTATAGTCGGGTGTAACCGACAATAGAAAACCCTGTACCCAAACCAAAACTGAATATATTTTTTTGTTGCTTTAGTATTTTGTATTCATTATGTAACGATATCCTAAGAAAAAAATTTTATTTTTTAGTAAAAGCCATTTTTCGGCCGATTGTTCCTATGGCACCTATATGTTATAGTAAGCCGATATTTATAATATTCGAGAATATGATTGGATATTGCTTTAAATCATCCAGTCTAAAATTTGATAACGATATCTTAATGAACAAAAAAATTTTTCTTAGTAAATCTTGTTTTTAAGCCGATCGTTCCTATGAAAGCTATATGATATAGTAAACCGATATATATAATATTGCGATATGAAATTAGACTTTAGCCAAAACTCCAAAATTTGGTTCCGATAACTTGAAAAACAAAAGTTTTTGTTACTAAATGTGGGTTTTCGGTCGATCGTTCCTATGGCAGCTTTATATTATAGGATGAATATCGAAAAAGCAAAATAAACTCGTTATGCCTATGAATTAGGAGGGTCTTCGTGCAAAATATGGTGGTTGTAGATCTAACCGTTTCCAAAATCCGTGTGTTCATACGGACAGACAGACGGACATGGCTAGATCGACTCGCCTTCCGATGCTGATCAAGAATATATATACTTTATGGGGTCTACCACGCCTCCTTCTTGCCGTTACATACATTTGCACAACTTTAATATACCCTTTACCATTTTTTGGTACAGGGTATAAAAATAAAAACCGAAATCAAAATAAAGACAAGCAATTGTCATTAAAGCATGAGTGCGAGCAGTAGAGGTGTCAAACTATCGATGGTCACACCATCGATAGTTTTCGATATTTTTAAAAAAACTATCGATATTATCGCGATAGTATCGTTAAAGAAGAAATGAAAAAAAAAATCTTTAATGGAACCTGCAAAAATATTAATTATATGTAATACGGACTAATTATGTGTTTACACAACTGTGGTGTATCACCTATCAAATTTTCTTACCGTCAGCCATCTCGAAAACTGTATTAACAACACGCCTTCAGCACTACATGCACCACCCGCACAATTAGCACTACCTGCTTAATCAGCACCACCACCGAAAAAATTTACAATTGCACAAAATTTAACTATTTTAACAAATAGAATTTTCGGAGGGAAATTACCTGCGCTTCGAATGTTCCAGAGAAATAGTAATGATGGAGTTCACAATGTAAAGCGACTATCGATAGTATTTTAAAACCATCGATAGTGTTGGAAAATTAAAACTATCGATACTATCGATAGTACCATCGATAGTTTGACACCTCTAGCGAGCAGCATATGCATAGCAAAGGAAAGAAACACAAACATAAAGAGCAGAAAATATTCATATATTCTCTGGCCACAGTGAATTATGGGAAATTATAGCAGTTTGCCTTCCAACACACGCTGCCCGCCGGTGCCTGATTTTGTCATTTCAATTTAGCATGCTGTTTGTATGAGATGCGCATTCTTAGTATATATATTCTCTGGTCCTTGGTTTTGCTCACGTGAGTATACTCACGAACAGAAAAACCCGGAATCTTTATGACCAAAAACATTCCAGCGCCCTGACAACCATGACGCAATGTTTATTTACGGTTTGTTGGCATGTAGTACACGTCAGCTTTTAGCTCGCCATTGTAATTTACTTTAATTAAATATATTTGTTATTTAACTTAACTTTACGAAGCAATAACAAAAAGTATATATATTCTTTGCTTGCGTGAACATTGAGAATATTTTTACATTCCACACTCAGCTGTTTACTTCAAAATAATGTGGATGGGGAAAAAATCATTGAGTTCGTGCTTCAGAAGAAATTCTTGAAGAATTTTAGTTTGTTATTGACCATTCAGTATATTTTTATTACGTTGCTAACAGTAAAATAGCTGATTACAGTTTCTTTTTGCGTTACGCATCCATTTTTACACAATTTTGGCAAAATCTGCGTTGTCTGTGACAATAAAATCTATAACGAAAAAACAAACGAAAATTCGCAAACGAATGCGCTACATTTGCTTTAGCTGCGAAAATGCTGCAATTTCGCATCCGAAAAACTCGCACGTCTCTCTGCAGGCTATAACTCTTTTTTGTTCACTCACTCATGGCAACTCAACACTAATATACAGTAAGTCAACTACTAGCTCAAAATACATATAAATACAAGAATACCCAAGGAACACGGTTTTTTTCACTTGAGTTGTTGTGATTGATAAGAGATTGCAATTATTTTATACAGAAAAAAACGGAAAGAAAAACGCCTGAAACAATAAATAGGAAAGTGGATTTTAATAAATAAACATCGATGGCCAGCTCACCGAAAACACAGGCAAACGCAGCGGTATTACAAAAGAGATTTAATGAACTTATTAAGGATGACAAAGGTTTAGAAGACGCCGTTAGCTATTTGTATCAATCGCTGCTGGATGATGCTGCTGTTGGTGTTTTTCTCGAAATTCATCATCTACGTAAAAGTGGCAATCTAGCTGCACTTGACGGAATTCCCGAGGAGAATGCCGAGTCGTCGAATGCAAGCAGTACTGCCAACGCCACATCGTTTCGCATAGTTGATATGCCAAATTTTGATATATTCGGTATCTCGACAGCCAAGAAACCAATGGACTGTACCTGTCCGAACTGTGACAGACCTGTTTCTGCCGCACGCTTTGCACCTCACTTGGAAAAGTGTATGGGTATGGGTCGCATATCGTCACGAATTGCTAGCCGGCGACTGGCGACCAAAGAGGGCAACAGCGCAAGTTCAAGTTCATCATCATCGTATCTGCAAACAAACGTTGGCACCGATGACGAAGACGATGTGGACTGGTCGTCCGATAAGCGCAAAAAGAAATCCAACCAGACCTCGAGAAACAATGGATCCAAGAAGAACAACGGCAAAACATTCTAAAAGAAACAAACAATTGCATTAACAAGAAAGACATCCTGCAATTGAGATTGTTGCAACTGTAAAACATCAAAATTAAGCATTCAAACTAAAAGAAAAAAAAAACATATAATACATATTTAGGATTAAGCTTAAAGTTCCATTTAAAAATTTTTATTGACGATTTAGCGATTTTCAAAAACAAGTATGATACCTTAACCTAAGTCGGTATAAGAAGCTGCCGGCAAGAAATTTAGCTAACAGAGGCTTTTTATTTATTAAATAAAGAATTTAATTGGCCTCATATACACATATGTATGTACAGCTGTGTTCAATGAAATAGTAGTGAAGTTGAGTTCTACATATTGAGTAGTAAAATTAAATGATATAAACAAAATATTAACAAATAATAATTCAACACGTTTATTTTAATTATATTTGAGCGTTTTCAGTTAATTTTTGGTTAACAACATAGGTTCATTTATCCTCCAGGGCGTAAACAAGAAAATATAAGAAAAATTTGCTGTTCAATGAAATAGTAGTGGTCACAAAAAAAGCAAAAAAAATCTAATCTATTAAGTCAAAATTAATTATATATGATCTACATGTTTGTTACAGATTAATATTTAGTAGTAAATCCTTTATTATTAACAAAGCCATTGCACCGGCATGGTATGGAATCGATATGTTCCTGGCAACGCTTGCAGAAAGTTTGAGCCCATGCCTCCTGAACAACTTGCCAAAGCTGTACTTTGAATAATTTGTCATTGCTACAACCCATTTGACATCCCCCCATAAGTTTTCGATCGGAATATGATCTGGGGACCGAGCTGGCCATTGCATCACGATGTCTTTTTCGGATGTAGACCGATCTTTTGGGTGCCTACTCGTGTGTTTTTGGGTCATTATCCTGCAGAAATGTCCATTTCATAGGCATTTCCCAACTGGCATATGGTAACATTGTATTTTTGAATATAACAACGTAAACATTTTTGTCCTTAATGCTATTTACCAAATGAATAGTACCAACGACCATTGTAGGAAAAACAAGCCCATATCATAATACCCAGTCCACCGTGCTTAACAGTTAACAGTTTCTAACGAAATTTTAACATTGAAATGAAACTTGAGCAGCGTCACTTGTTGTTTATTGAAGTTGGCTGCGCTGCTGTATTATCAGCTGACGTTCAATTTTAAGTATGCTCGCGACCCTAAGAACTGTATTGATTTGTTGAAAGCATTTGCCTGCCTATATTTAGCCGAGTAAGCATTTGCTTAAGCAAATTGAGAAATTTTACTAGCTGACAATACTAACGTGCTTCGTTTTTTTTTTGAGTTCAAGAAAATCTTGTTAGAAAGTGATACTCATTTAGGTAAAGTGGGACGTTGGAAAATGCTGCCGACATAGTATATTTAAAGGGATTAATAGCTCATTATTTTTATTATATACGTTAATATACGTGTATCACGCTATTATATATATATATAAGAATGCTTTAGGTGTTAATCATATTAATTCTTGTTAGTTATTATTCCCGTTTACACATTTCTCTGTTTTCAACTGTAACTTTAACTGCCAGTTATGAAATAGCCAACTTTCAGTGCAATTAAACAAATTTTGAATTGCACATAAATCAAATGCGACACAGGTTTAATTTAAAAACATATATAAAATAATTTATTTGCTTATTAATTTGTTTAATAAATATACAATAAAAATTCACAAAAAGTTCATCATATATATCAAGTTAGTCTGCGAAAAGCTTTTAAAGGCCACTTTTAACACTTCAGTATGTAACAGATATTCGGCAGCCTCAACGCTGCGTGGATTTATGTTGCCCGCATCGCTGCTGGCATTCTAACCTTACCGCATATCTCGCAAATATATCTCAACATTAACTAACTTATAACCATTGGATACATCAATCACCAATCACCACATCGCTCTGCATCTCGGTGAGGTTCTCTACAATTGCTAGCGTATTGTGGACACCATCGGATTCCTCCTTTACTTGCTCGTTAAGTAGTAGTAGTCGTTCCAAATTCTGTACCAACAGTGCAAAGATTTCCTCTTTTCACTTTTAACGTTTGCGTTCTGAGTGTACCTGGGATCATATTTAGTGTTTGGTGGACGTCGCACATACTGCCTACAGTCTGTTGTTCTACCAAATAAAACCATTTTGCTCTCATAAGTCCATAAAATATAGCGCCACTTTTCTGCGGGCCATTTCAAATGAGTTATTGCAAAATGTATTCGTGCTACAACGTGCTTCTTAGTCAAAAGTGGTTCCTTTCTAGGATTTCTAGTTTGGAAATTATGATCAATTAGTCGACGACGGACTGTCACTTCATTTACCGACAGATTTAAATCATTTTTTATGGTTTTGGATCATGTTGATCGCATTTATTGGCTTAAACGCACGCATTAAATATTATTGTAGCTGTGCAGTCAACAATATTTTCATTTTCTTTATAAGTTTTGCCTTTTGATCTAAGGCTAACTATTAAATCTATTTTTCTCAGCCGAGCCATGCTTTCCTCTTTCCACTAAAGATGAAATGTTGTTGCAAAACAAATGAATATCAATCAAAAATGTTTAATACTAAATTAAACTTACTAATGCAACTTTTAGTTTTGCTAATTAACTATTATAATTTTTTTTTCAAAGTATTCACAGCCAGCACTACTATTTCATTGAACAGCTAAATTTTGGGGTATTTCTCTAAAGTCTTCAAATTTATACCAATACAAAGGCGAAATTAACGGGACCTTTTCGAATTCTCTTCTTTGCATTCTAATCTATAAAAAATGTGAACACTTGTTCAACTTGCAAGTTTTGACATGTCGAAAAAAAACCTTTTAATGTTTTGAGGTGCTGCACTACTATTTTATTGAACGTAGCTGTATATCGCTTAAGTGCTGCCCTGCTTAATTGCATTTTCTGCATAAAGGCAAGGCGTGCATTTTCTTATCTGCATTTTCGAACACTTATACACATACTGTTTATAACTATAAAATTAGTGCAGTTGGACTATTGACCTCATATATATCATGAATGTACATAAACTGAACTTGGTTTAATTATTGAATTTTTTTCTCAATATGTTCGAAGCAAGATTTAGTTTATTTTTGTTATAGTAAATTTACATGTTTAAATTGCAGTAACTCGTATATAATCAACCCTTAATTCACCGTGTTCCCAGGTCTTCCCGATTTCGCCTCTTTTTTCCCAAAAAGATACTATTGGTTTGACTACATGACTTACAATGGAATCGCTCAAAGGATCGATTATTTCTTTGACATTGAAGTTTCTTGCGCCGCCCACAGTGAGACCAATTACAATGAAAAACTGGGTGATAATGAAACACGTGCATTAAATAATATTTTTAAAGATACTCGACTCACTTCTTCGTCATTAAAAGGCTTTATGTTTTCAGTGCTGATCGTGCCATACTGAATCCCATCGAGTTCAAAGGTCAAACGATTCTTCCGCCACGTAACGGCATAAGTGTGAAATTCTTTTCCAAAATGTTCTTCAGATTCAAATTTCCGCTTGACTTGTGTATTTTCTTTATTTTGCTGATCCCAAAAGAAAACGTCACTATAAAGGGTACGACCGCCAATGTCCTCTTTTTGATATTTTGTTTCTAAATATTTGTTTCCGCGTGCATAGGCAATGCGCGTATAGTTTATGTAAGTTTCTTCGGTAGCCAATGACTTCGGTTGCAACATGATAACTAAAAATTCAAGTTTTATTATTTTTTATCAAATTTAAAAATAAACATTTTACAGACACTTACTTGGAAAGAGCCAATCACCAATGGGAAACTTTGCGCGTACTTCTACTTTACCATATTTAAAACTAAATGATTCACGAGTAAGAATTTTGGAAGAAAATATTGGAGGATAAACAATGGACATGTTGTAACTAGGATATTTGTAACTACATTCAGCTGACTTCTTCTCAAAGTCTTTTTCTACGCTCGTGCATCTTTAAATATAAAAAACCCAAGTTATTCTTATGTCTGAATAGCTTTAACTGTATGAATTTACCTATCCCAAACATTATATTCATTTCCTCTTACATTATCACTCCAAGAGGGCTTAATATGCAGTAGACCATTACTAACGTAATTATTGTCTGGTCTATTGTCGTACGCCACAAGTTCGGCATCCACTGACTGAACCCTCGAGCGTACCTCGTGCCTCCAAACCTTCTCATTGAAGTTATCAAAGTTATCTTCAAAAATTACTTCACCCTTACACTTCACATCTGGTTTTGTCGTACTTGATGTTTCTGTCGGCCGACATAACGTGATATCTTCACTTTTCTCTAAATCGTAACACTTTTTAAAGATATCTAAATCAGATTCAGAGGCCGCCTTGGCTATTGTTCTGCTTCCACCTTCATTCTTGATTAATTTTTCTTCATATTTTTGAACGACTTCGTTTTCGAATTCGACTGCGATTGCAATCTCCAATTTGTCGACTTCGCTCAATTGATTTTCAATACGATCAGAGATCCATTTGTTGTCTGTTGCTTCCGATATATACATCATTACAGCCGGACATTTGTTGTTAATTTTTATTATATAGAAAACCGAACTAATCCCGAGCTCATCTGTTTTATATGTTTTTTTAGTACATTTGGCATCAAAAATTTTATGAATACGAGTCCGCATTCATTAAAATGTATGTATGTTATATGAATAAATATAAATATTGGACTGAATGAACTATTAAATTCATTTAAAACTAAAAATACGATTTTGAATAGAATGAGTATTCATGAACATCCAATTATGCCTGATTCTTCGTTTTCTATTATAAAGCAAAAGGTTGTTAGTTTGTTATTTTTTTGGGTTTGTTAAAATTTATTATAGTATGCTCGTGTTCGTTAAATAAAAGTAAATTGCTTACATAATACTTTTATTGGTGATTTCTTTAATATAATATTGTCCTACATTCAAGAATACATTAGGGTTATTCAGAGTCTTGTGCATTCGACTTTAAGCATTTTGCCATCAATTCTGAACGATATTTTTGGTTTTCTGCGCAACACATTTGCTCAAGATTCTGAACACCTTAGAGGTTATTGTGTTATTTACTAAAATCAGCATAAGTTAATTCAAATTAACATGAACATTTGAATCTAAGAACGTTATTTTATTTATGTTATCTGAATTGGTAGTAATGGGAAAAAATTTTTAAGACAAGTTTCTGGCACAAGAAAACGTTCAGAAGTTGTCGCGGGAATACTAGAAATATTGCAACAAGTTTTATATAAATGAGGGGTAGATGTGTTACGAAATATCCAACAATCAATTTTGTAATTTCACATATGTATTTAAATTGAAAAAAATATAGCTGATCCTAATAATAATAATAATAAAAATTTTACATTTATTAGAATGCTTATTCTAATTCAATTATTTCGATTTTAATGTTCTTCGTCATTCTTTCAATGCCAATTCATATTCCAATTTATTTAATTTGTTTAGATTTTTGTATTCGAAAGTCTCATTTGATATTCGAATTACCCATTTTAACTAAAATTTGAATGTATTCATCCAGCCCTATAATCCATACGTATCCAATTAAAAATTCTATGTACATACAGTCTGTCACGAACAAGTTGGCACATCGAAAAAAAATTCAATTTTTAAACTTTGTACACAAAGAAATTACACTTTTTAGTCCAGCACACATAATCAATACTTAAAAGTGAAATTATGAAGCAGTTGAAAATTTTAATTATTTTTCGATATGCCAACTCATTTGTGATAGACTGTATGTACTTGAAAATTTAATATACAGTGACGAGCTAATCTGGATATGCACTTGTTAAACACATTTGACTTTAAACACCTGAAAAATCCTTAAAAATGCATCAATCGCTGTATATTTTTAAAGTTATATCTTTTTTATTATCTAATAAAACAAAATATTTTTCATTACTCAAAGTGCGACATATTACTCCACTCCGGAGTTCCGGATGAACTTTGGCTCTGCATATAGACGGAGTGGAGCAATATTTCGCACGACCACATAGAAAATCTTGTTGAAAGGATGCTAAGCGCATTAAAAGTATAATAAAAGCCAAGGGTTATAAATAAAAAACGTCCAAAAATGGATATACTGCCTTCTTTATTTGTTAACAAAAAAAAAATATAAAAAAAAACTTTAAACATTGAAAATTGTTTTTTTAATTAGATATTAATAATTAATTTACAACTACACCAGGTGTCTCATAGCATAATATGAGTGCTGATTAACGCCTAATCAATCAATAAAAAAATAATAAAGGTGGTTACAGGTGGTTAAAGTCAAATGTATTGAACAAGTATTCACATGTGCTCGCCACTGTACATATTAGAAAAAAATACAGTTTTTACCTGGAATGGCCAACCTGAAACCTTCTGTATTTGTCTCGACCTGTATTTCTGGTATTTTATAGCTCGAAACCGCAATTACCAGCAAAAGCACAATACCAGGTGCATACTTATAGCCCATGTTGTTAGTAGTGTTTTAGCAGACTCGTTGAGAGTTATTTCCTGACTATTAGACGTGATGTTTAAAATTTTGTGTGATGTCAAAAATTTTGTGTACATATAACATCATATGTATGTATGTATATAATCAGCTAACCTCTTGAACTAGATTAATCTACACAATGAATATACATTTGCGAAAAAAAATAGCAGCACTATGTCACTTTTTTTTATTGACCAAAAAACAAGCAGTTAGTGTTGCGATTTTTATACCCTGTACCAAAAAATGGTAAAGGGTATATCAAAGATGTGCAAATGTATGTAACGGTCAGAAGGAGGCGTGGCAGACTCCACAAAGTATATATATTCTTGATCAGCATCGATCTCGCATTGTCCATCTGTCCGTCTGTATGAATAAACTAATCTCGCAAACGGTAAGACCTACAACCACTAAATTTTGGACGAAGACTCTCTCAATCCATAGGCATAACGAGTTTGTTTTTTTCGATATTCGACCTATAACATATAGCTGCCATAGGAACGATCGGCCGAAAACCCACATTTAGTAACAAAAACCCTTTTGTTTTTCAAGATATCTTCACCAAATTTTTGATTTACAAGTTTTAGCTAATGCCCAATTACATATCTCAATATTATATATATCGGTTTACTATATCATATAGCTGTCATAAAAACGATCGGTCTAAAAACAACATTTACTGAGAAAAACTTTTTTGTTTATAAATATATCGTTACCAAATTTTAGATTTGATGGTTTTAAGTAATATAATATTATAATATATTTGAATATTATAAATATCGGTTTACTATAGCATATAGCTGCCACAGGAACAATTGGCCGAAAAATGGTTTTTACTAATAAACAAAAAAATATTTTTTCTTGAGATATCCTTACATAATGAATAAAAAATATTAAAGCAACAAAAAAATATATTCAGTTTTAGATTGGGCACAAGGTTTTCTATAGTCGGTTACGCTCGACAATAGCCCTGCCTTTCTAGTTTGACATTGTCAGTAGAATGTTTTCATCGTCAGTCAAAATGGAACTTCATGATGGTCAATCCTACTACTCATTTATGCTCCTGCATTATACACACATAAACTGCTCCTGTTGCACCAGAATGACAACACGATTTATTTCTTCTCGTGCTTTTTGCGGTGATATATATGCAGTATTTTGACCAAGAGAGGTATTTTGAAGAACTCCCTTCTTCCCCTCCCCACATAGTGTAGGTCCATACCCTAATATACAAATGAGCGAATTAAACTGACTTAAAAGTGTTCTCTGCTCTTTGTGTTTATAATCTTATCTGCTTTGAAATCCTGAAGTAAATTTCACAGAATTATGAATGACCTTTCTATATGCATTCATACTAATATTTATGCATACATTTTTTTATTTTCAGTAACGTTATTAGTTAATACAGCCCACTTAAGTTAATCTTTTCAGCTATTAAATATTAGAAAGTATTAAAATGGTTGTTTATTATGCTCAACTTATTTACAAGGCATAAACGCGAACAAAGTCGATTAGCAGTTCAGGATTTTGCCAACTAGTCAGCCAATCATCTTGATGGTCCCAGAAGCTAAATTGCGCCTTAGGATGTTTATTTTGCCATGGTTTTGCATGCTGATAAGAAAGCAGATTGTCCGGATAGTCACCGAAACCGCCGACAGACAAGCCTAATGATATATAAAACTAAAAATAAACCAACAAATATTAACCCTTTAATGAAAATTTTGTTTAGTTCATTCAAATGGAACAGATTACCGGTCGGTCAAATGGCGCCATATATGAGCCGCGCTTCCAGGCATCCAATAATACAGCATCATTTACTGTTACTGCTGAATAATTACCAGGAACTTGACCATAGATTTGATTATCCACCTCGAGCACAAGTTCCTCTGGAGTCCAAGTCAACGCATACACATGAAATTCGTTGCCAAAATGTAAATTTCGACGCGTGGTGGCCATGAACTCATCACGCCGATCCGCGTCCAAAAAGAGCACAGCACCGCCATAAAGTATACGACCGTCAATGGTTTTGCCGTTGGCCAGCTCTAATCGCTCATTGCCACGTGCAAAAGCCACTCGTAATTGACCCGATTCATAGCCCGTTTGGCCATAATATTCCGTAAGAGGTTCAAGCAGCAGCACTGTATATCGAGGTAACATATGCACAGTCTGTCCCAAACGCTTCTTGACATCGAAAAATATATAAAAATTATAATTTTTGCTTTTGAACATACATATGTAGATTGATTTTATTGAAATAAATAAAAAATGTACATAGTTATGTCTTACTCTCGATGTTGATATTTCGGTACGAATTCTAGTGTAAAAATCGTCATGCGATCATCGACACCGACACCGGCGACAACGATGACGTGTACTTCCTGTGTACGTATGACAATCAATGCGATTCGTGCATAAAACGCTTGTGATAAAGCGCAATCTTAATATATTTCATTGTTTTTCACTTTATATGCAACAAATAAACCAAAAGCACCGAATTAGCCATTAGTTGGGGCGGTAATGAATTCATTTGCGGCTGATGGAATATATTTATAACTTTTTATCAATTTTCATTGATTACAGAATTGAATGTGAGAGCGAATTTGACAGTACAGCATGCAACATTTGTAACTCACTAATATGTGGAAAAGTTATAATTTTATGGTATTCTGCTGTCGAGCCAATCCTGTACACCATATTTCTTGGTGTATAGAAGACTTTTTTTATTGCTGTACAATAGATCTTTACTTTGCGTTGTTGCTTCTAATAAAGGTGGATATATTTAAAACCTTTGAGAGAATCCATTATAAGAATGTTGTTAAATTAGTCAAGTGTCTTTTGTAAGTATACTTTGTGTGAGACGTCATCGACCTGTTATACTTGTGTATAATACATTACTATGTGAAAAACAATTTGCAACTTTAAGAGGTTATTTTTTTGAACCAGTCCTTTAATTTACAGAAATGCAATTTTTGAATGTTTTTGTTGTTATTGAATTAGACAAATATAATAATTATTATTGTTGCTCTCAATTACTTTGCTTTCCTATTTTTGAAATTATTTAGTTTATTTTTATTTTTTTTTTTACAGACAATTCTATGAGATTCGATTTGCGCATAAGGCACATACAAAGCGCAGCAGGAAAGTTTATACATATGTATATAAAAGTTTAGACATTAAAAAATTGCTGCCGTACCCCTTGCTGTCCATTATTATATTAAATTTTAGACTTAACTATGTTACGATGTAAATGCATGTAGCTCAGTGACTAGCCACCAGAGTTTACTGGTCTTTTAGGGAAATATAGTTTTTTTAGCGATTCTCTATTCACTGAGCTATACTGTGAGCTTGAAACAGTCGGCTTAAAATGTATTAAGTGCAGTTTTAAAATAAAAATAAGCCAGAGCAAAAATTCCGAACAAATGGATTTCAGCGGATAGACCAGCTTATAGACAATAAATTTCAAAAAATAAGGCACTCAAAAATCCGCACAGCTCTAACAGTTCTAAAAATCGTACATGTGCACAAATGGTCAAAGTCAAATGCACAAAACTCTGAATAAATCTGTATAAATATTTAAAGTAAAAATTTTAGTTTCAAAACATTGGTTTTCACTTATCAATGTGCGTTTAAGCCATTGAAATTCCCCTTTTTGATGTGTTAACATCTGTAGTCGCGGTGGAGTGAATTTGAAAATTAATGCAAAATCGCGAAAAAATTAATCGGAAATCATTATCGCGAAACCAAACGTTTGCTTATAGGTAAACAAATGTGTGGTTGTTGTACAACAATGAACTTTGTGTGAAAAAATCAAAATAACAACGTTAACACATCTCCTTGTGTTCGGATACAGTGGATTTTTTTTAACAATTAGTATACTGTAAATAATTATAATTACAAAAAAATATGTATGTTCAAAAGAAAAACGTATATTTTTTTTGGATAAAAAACTAAAAAACTTAATTTTTATCGATGTCAAGAAGCGTTTTGGACAGACTGTATATAATATATAATGTATATGTATCTACGTAAATAAAAAGTCTGTCACAAATCAGTTTGCACACCGGAAAATAATTCAATTTTTCAACTTTATACCCAAAAAAATTTAAAAAAAAAAATGATGCTTGGCTTCAATTTACATTCGTTTTCAGCTCGATTTATTATAATCTAGCGGTCTTCCCAGTTGCTGAAAGCATTTCTAGCAGATCTTTCACACTTTTACCCATTATCAAACGGTAATCTCTGTGCTGGCATATTCAAATCAAACTAAATGGCTTTATGGCATGACGTCAAAATTAATCAGTAACTGGTTGAAAAATTCCAAGAAAAGCACAAAGCTAAGAGAATACTTAAGGGGAAATATGCCGTTAATCGCTGGACTGGTACAAAAAAAAAAACGAAGTAGTGCAAAGGAGGCGTGGCAGACCCCATAAAGTATATATATTCTTGATCAGCATAAAAAGGCGAGTCGATCTAGCCATGTCCGTCTGTCCGTCTGTCCGTCTGTCTGTCCGTCTGTATGAACAAACGGATCTCGGAAACGGTAAGACCTACAAACACCAAATTTTGCACGGAGACTATCCCAATCCATAGGCATAACGAGTTTATTTTTTTTTTCGATATTCGACCTATAACATATAGCTGCCATAGGAACGATCGGGTGAAAATCCACATTTAGTAACAAAAACCCTTTTGTTTTTCAAGATATCACCACCAAATTTTGGACTTAAAAGTTTTAGCTAATAACCAATTACATATCTCAATACTATGTATATCGGTTTACTATATCATATAGCTGTCATAGGAACGATCGGCCGAAAAACAACATTTACTGAGAAAAAATTTTTTGTTTATTAAGATATCGTTACAAAATTTTGGATTTAAATTTTTTCAGTAATATTCAATCATATTCCCGAATATAATAAATATCGGTTTACTATATCATATAGCTGTCATAGGAACGATCGGCCGAAAAACAACATTTACTGAGAAAAACTTTTTTGTTTATTAAGATATCGTTTCCAAATGTTGGATTTAATTATTTTAATCAATATCCAATCATATTCCCGAATATAATAAATATCGGTTTACTATAACATATAGCTGCCATAGGAACGATCAGCCGAAAATGGGTTTTTGCTAATAAAAAAAAATTTTTTTCTCTTGAGATATCCTTACATAATGAATACAAAATATTAATGCAACAAAAAATATATATTCAGTTTTGGATTGGGTACAGGGTTTTCTATAGTCGGTTACGCCCGACTATAGCCCTGCCTTTCTAGTTTTAGCTATGAAGTTGAGAAATTCAATTTCTTTTCGGAGTGCAAACTGATTTATGACAGACTCTACATTATACTACAATAGAACAAAGATCCATTGTTACTTACATGGCGTCAGCCAATCGCCTTTCGGTAGTTTCGCGCGGATTTCAATTCGACCATATTTGAAGTTAAAAGATTCGCGTGTATTGACTCTTGGTGATACCACAGGTTTTAGTATGCGCTGTCCACCCGAGGACAATCGGCATTCTTTGCTGCGATCATGCGTGGCTGTGCATCTGTTGATTGTGAGAACAGGTAAGTATATAAATGCTACTTTCTTAAATATAATTTTTGTTTCATTTAATTATCTCATCTCAAAAAAAAAACAAGAAACAAAAAATATCTAGCCTATATAAAAATGGGAGCCCTCTTCACACATGTTTATACAGGTAGAACGTGTGAACCACTGCTTACCTTGTGCCTAAGTCGTAATGCCCATAACGCACGTCAGTTTCCGGTTTATATGTTGACCATAGCGTGGGCTTAAAAGATGCTTGACCATTCTGGACATGCACAAGCGTGTCGTATAGCACGAACTCTGCATCACCCGTGTCAAGTGGCGCACGCACTTCATGCATCCAAATACTCGCATTAAGGCTGTCAAAATTATCCTCGAATATCAGTTCACCTTTGCAGATCTGACGATAAGGCATCACAGTTAAAGTGGGCAAACAATCGTTCGCCGCTGCTGGAGTCACCTTTGTGCGCTGTGTTGTTGTTTGTGGCTGCTGTTCATCACGACTATCTGAACTGCCGCAATTTCCAATATTGGACGTACAAACAACGATCGGATCAGATATTTCTCGGTAGACTAACTGATTGTGTTGCACATTTGTCCACACGTAGATTTTATCATTCTCATTCAGCTGCCGTTCAAATTCTATGCTCCAACGGTTGTTTATAGGTGTGTGCACCTGCGCACTGAATTCGCCAGGCGTATAAAATTTAAACTCGCGATTGCGATTCACGTTGAAAGCGACTATTTTAATGCCATCCTCATCTATGCTTCAACGAAATTTTTTTGAATCACTTGAACTTCAGCATTGTCGATGTGGGATTTAGCTTTAATGATTATTTTACCTGGTATTGAGATGCGAAAACTTTGGCTCAGCACGTCTAAACGCACTTTTGGTATTTTGTAACCTGTGGACCACGAAAAATTAAAAAATAAATAGAAAACTAAGGTTAAAGACCACGGAAATGCCATTGTCAATTAATCTTTTTTGTTTTAGTATATGACGACCGCACTTCTCTCTGTGATTGTAAACCTGAAACTGTCTGACAAAATGTTTAGCTGTTCGATGAATGTCAATATGATGATAACAAAATGATCATCCACTAGTTTAACGTTCTCACAATCGCTCTCTTTAATCAATGAATACTTGTTCTGAGAACAACGGTGATGACTTGCTCAACGTAATTGGGGAATTACTTTTTTTTTCTTTAGTTGCATTTTGTGTTTTCTTTAGTGCAGAGATCATGCACAAAACAAAAGAGACTTTTTTGGGACACAGTGCTACTAAATTACGAAATTTGTAAAAAAAATTGTAAACGTTAATGGAAAGCCATCGCTTCTAGAACCGGGTAACACTGTCTCTAAAATACTAACTAAAAGCGTTAGTAAAAAGCGTAGTTAAATTGTTCGAATCTTTAAGAGTTTACCTTCCTTGTTTCTCGTGGTTTTTCCTTAGGTCGTCAAATCAATGTTATCTGCACTCACTTTAGTAAAGCTTTGGATAGTATATTACTAGTAGAAAAAATGTTTAGTTCAGCCTGCAGCCGAAGATGCAGCCGATGAGTAGCTATTTTTTGTAGTTTTACATTATTGTAAATTGCTTTGCGCAGCAATATTGCACACTTGAATTTTGTCGCCAATCGCCTAATTTGCTTTTGTCCACTTTTGCTTTTTGCACTTAAAGTCAGTCATCAACTTCCGTTTGATCCAAGAACATCTTTATTTGTGACGCGGACTAACTCGAGTCTTTGTCAATAAATTGACAACAAAATTTTTAAATTATTTTTTTTTTGGTCGAGTTCGAACAGCTAATAAAAAAGCTTATTAGCTCAACAATAGACTTTCATCGATAATTATGCGTTCTCCTGTGCTTATGTTTTAAAAAACAGCAACCCACCCAAGAATCGAAAATCAAACTCCTCACCTCCAAGCGAACAAAAATCGAAGACAAATTCAAATTTTAACAAAAATACCAATACAAGTACCAACCAAGAATATAATAATCAAAATATACAAAAAATATATCAAAATATACAAAAAACCACAGCGCCTCCGCCAATCATGCTGCCTGATATGCGTGACGACTACAACAAACTCTACAGAGACATCAAAACAGCATGTAAAGCCGAGTTTTCTTTAAAATTTATAAATAATGGTTTATTCAAAACTAATACGAGAGACCCTCATGACTATCGTATTGTCACTGATATTTTAAATAAATCCAAGTTTGCATGGTATACATACATACAAAAACAAACAAAATAGACCGATTCGAGTTATAGTCAAAAAAAAACCAATGTGAGTCGGATCATAGGGGAGATGTGTAAAAATAAAGTATTTAAAGATTTTTTTAAGTTGCAAGTACTTATCCAGCGTTACTGGCCCTTCTTTCTTCTGATGCTGTCTATAAAATTTGTTTGAATTTATTTTGTAATCTTATTGAATTTTTAATAGAATTAATATTACCTTCATTCGGCTTTATGTGCTTTATTTGCTGTCAACACTTTTGCTATTGATAATACCAAAGAATATATACACTAAGAAGGCGCATCTCATACAAACGGCACGCGAAATTGAAACGACAAAATATGTCAGAGGCGGGCAGCGTGTGTTGGAAAGCAAACTGCTATAATTTCCCATAATTCACTGTGGCCAGAGAATATATGAATATTTTCTGCTCTTTATGTTTGTGTTTATTTCCTTTGCTATGCATATGCTGCTCACACTCATGCTTTAATGACAATTGCTTGTCTTTATTTTGATTTCTGTTTTTATTTTTATACCCTGTACCAAAAAATGGTAAAGGGTATATTAAAGTTGTGCAAATGTATGTAACGGCAAGAAGGAGGCGTGGTAGACCCCATAAAGTATATATATTCTTGATCAGCATCGAAAGGCGAAGTCGATCTAGCCATGTCCGTCTGTCTGTCCGTATGAACACACGGATTTTGGAAACCGTTAGATCTACAACCACCATATTTTGCAAGAAGACTCTCCTAATTCATAGGCATAACGAGTTTATTTAGCTTTTTCGATATTCATCCTATAACATTTAGTAACAAAAACTCTTTTGTTTTTCAAGTTATCGGTACCAAATTTTGGTGTTTTGGCTAGTGTCTAATTTCATATCTCAATATTATATATATCGGTTTACTATATCATATAGCTTTCATAGGAACGATCGGCTTAAAAACAAGATAAATATCGGCTTACTATAACATGTAGCTGCCATAGGAACGATCGGCTTAAAAACAAGATAAATATCGGCTTACTATAACATGTAGCTGCCATAGGAACAATCGGCCAAAAAATGGCTTTTACTAAAAACAAAATTTTTTTTCTTAAGATATGGTTACATAATGTATATTAAAGCAACGAAAAAATATATTCAGTTTTGGATTGGGTACAGGGTTTTCTAGTTTTTTGTATGCGCTTTTGACGAGATTTCAAATGATATTGTTTCCCTTCTGCCTGCCTATTCATATACTGCTCGCACTAATTCCTAGTGTGAAGTTTTTCTACTTTAGGGTAGATTTTTGATATTTGATAAGTAGTGAATTAATGGTTAAATATCAAAGAAATTTTTTATCCGCATTTTTGCATTATTTAATATGTAAATAGTTTCTAACAATTGCGCATGTTTCTATTTTTGTACTATATTTTTTAATTATAAATTAATAATTATTATTTAATTATAAATTAATACAAATTATGTTAAAATTCTTACATTTCCATATTTATCCATTCATATTGCTCAATTTATTAAATGCAGACACCTGTCAAAGATCAAAATAAATAGTCCACCAAATATTCATATTTGGCGTAGCTGGCTTAAATTGTGTTCATTTAACATTCGGCGAACTCCACCACAATCTGAACGAACTGGTGTTTCGATTGATCTCCAGTTCGATTGAATGCATGTCAAATTTTTGTTCCGAATGAACTGAATAATTGCATCATATTTAAATAAATATATTTTGCACATACTTATTTTCACAAATAATGCATAATTAGCGCAAAATATTCTAATTGGCTTTGACTTTTTTCAATCCCACAGTCAAAGTGCTAAGAAGCAGGTTTGAGAAATTAAATGCATGTAACAATGAAGAAGAAGAGCTAATATTTCATAACAAACGAGAAAATGATAATCCGACTAATCGCTGATCTGAAAATACAGTAATCCGAAAGGTTATTTTCATGCATTGGCTACTCTGTAATCCGAATTGATTGCAATTCTTTAATCCGAATTACATGTTTTCCTTATGTCTTCCAGTTAGAAAGTAAAAAATTTAAATATTTATATGTTTATATACAATTTATAAATTAATTATTATTTTTTCATTGACCATTGTAATGTTGCATATATTAAAACAATCTAGTAATCCGAAAGATTCGATAGTCCGAGTTGGGTCTGCAATCATTACTTCGGATTATCGAGTCTCGATTGTAGCTTTGCGAATGAAACTTCTAAAAAATGTCAATCGCCACAAAAAATGCTTTGTATATGAAGACAATCATCACACACATACACAAACATGACAACTACCGAAAAAGGAACAAGCGCAACAACAGATGTAAGCATTCGGCTAGCCCAACAACTACAATCAAGTAAAAAGCGCAACAATAAATCAAAGCATTAGACTAGCACAACAACTACAATCGAAACAAAAAATGAGTATACCATAAACAGTATAGCAAAAAAGCTTTAAAAAATTTTATTGCAACGCCGGGCACTGGCGACAGTCACCGGCATATGATGCTGTGATGTGCCTTCTTAGTATATATATTCTTTGATAATACATTAATACGCTGTTTAGTGACTGAAAGTCAAAGATTTCAGTAAGTGCGACAGACGCAAACATACTTTCTCTCTCTTGCTCATTACAAATCGTATCATTCATGACTGCAATGTTAACATACAGAAAGCGCACTATTATTGCCATTGCTGCGCATAAATTATGAGTAACCAATCGGAAGTAACCAGTATGCAAATATTTGAGCAATATATACACGATTGTAGCAAGCATTATCGATTTTACTAATTGAAACATAAATTACGGATAACAGTTGTGTTGTATGTCACAGCATGAGAAGATGGTTCGATTGATACCTGCAAATTTACAAAAGGCTTCTTGAAGGCGTCCAATTGCACCACGGGGGAATTCTTGCTCAAGCTCAGCAGGAAAGACTGTCGATTGCTGGTGGGTGCCCTCAAGGGACACAACCAGACTAGGAACCATCTTTCTAGAATGGGACTGATACAATGTGCCCCTCTTATCTAGAGGAAGCAGAGACAACTGAACATTTTCTGGTTGGTTGTCCTGCCTTCTCACGGATAAGAAGAAGCACTTTCAGATCGGACGTTAACAGACTGCACGACTTTTAGTCTTTAGGTCTAGATCAAATCTTAAATTTTCTGAAAAGAACTCAACGATTTGACTAGACGGGGTACTATAGTACAATGGACCAAGTGTCTAAGTGCGACAGGGTTTTTGACATGTCATAGAACATTTAAGACAAAATAACCTGATACCACGATGCACAAATTGCCAGGCTTTTGGGCACACTGACAAAAGCAGGCAAGACATGTAAAATGTTCTGAAAAGGGTGTATGGTTGGCGTGGAGTTTCAAAACCTTTGCAACAAAACTATGAAACAAAAAATATACCAAATGATAAACCAATACGTAAAGCTTTGATTACAGCCCACCAGCCCATAAACCACACCAAACTGTCGTTTTTTCGGGATGCATCGGTAATTCTTGTATGGCATGTGGCTGTTCATCACTCCAGATGCGACAGTTTTGCTGTATCCATTGAGTCAGAAATGAACCTGATGATTATGACGACCATTATATGGTTGTAACAAACTGTGCACATTTTTCACAGAGCACGAATTTTAATAATAAATTTCATTAATTTGCAATCGTTGCTCGTTTGTAAGTCTTTCCAAATGAACTAACCAGTGCTGCCAATCTGAAAAACTTAACTCTTAAAAAATCACCCTATATATGGACAGATTTATTATTGGACGTGATTTCAATGCCAAGCATGTTCAATGGGCCTCCCGGTTAATCTATACTAATTATATAAAATTAAAGACGAAAATTTTGTCACGCTTTCAAACAAAATATACTGAACCGATTTTAATAAATTTTTTTAAAAAAAATCACATTTATTATTTCTAACTGAGTGGCATACTTACTTTTTCAATTTTTTTTAATTAAATATGTTTTTTTTTAGTATTAAGTTATTACAAATACAATAAATCAATCAACATAAAAACGTTCGTACGTTTACTGCTTATATTTTGTTGTACGACGACTTTGTTGTCTTGCCGAACGAAAAGCCGAAAGAACAGCCGAACTATGCTCACAGAGCAGCGTTTCGTCACTGCTTATAAATATTGTGTTTGTTGTTTTTTTTTTTTTTTGTAGTATAATATAAATTGTTTTATCAGATTCTAATTAGGATATTTGAAGGAATTACTAATTGGACAAAGAAAAAGCATGTGCTCTCTTTTTTTCTCATGCTTTTAACGGGTTTGACAAACGAAGATGGTTGCACAAACTGGACAGAAAAAAAAAGGAAGCGAAGCGCGCCGGGATTTCTAGTCACAACTAAAAGTCGTGCGCTTCAAAAGGCAGCAAACAATACAAACTGTAAATTTGTATTCACAGGTTCTCCAACATACTGGCACAAATAAAAAACCTGATCTTCTTGATTTCTTCTTAACTCACAAAATGTCCGAGAACCAAATGAACATTGTAAGTGAATATAACATATTCTCTGGCCATTCGCCATCTTATTTGACACTTTATGATTCAATTATAGAAAAGGATAAAAAACCCTTTCTATATAATAGATTGGAAGTATTTTAGATTTAAAATAACACATTTAACTTCCCTTAATTCACAAATCGACACAATAAGTGAATTAGATGGCGAAATAAATAATTACACTTGACAAATTCAACATGCTGCTTGGGACAGAACTCCAAAAATTACGAGAAAGAAAACAATAACAAACAACAGTATTCAGTTGCAATTAAAAACAAGAACATGAAAAAAGGAGGTTGCGTCGCAAATATCAAGAAGCTAGATCGCCTAGATGTGCAGTCAGCTAACTAAATCAATAAAAAAATAAAAAATTAATCGATCAGTATGAAATTAAAAAGCCTCATTAACGAATAATCGTCAAACTACTCACTTTGGAGGATCAAAAAAACCATAAACCAACCTATAAATCCAAACACACCCATTAAGTTAACGGACGGAACTTGGGTAAAGAGTGATACTGACAAAGC
>JBAMBQ010004938.1:0-88242 GCA_037044495.1 Stegana nigrithorax
TTATTTTTTTAGTTTCTGAGTCATTTTCGTGTCAGAATACAGTTATAGCGTCATTTCATTTTTAATTTCCGTAATTTCAGCAGAAAAATTTTTGCAATATAAAAAGTAAATATCAAAATTTATAGACCTGCAGAGCCAGAGAGAGCGCGCGCGCGTGCGAACCCACGACGCTATCGGGTTGTCTTAGTTCGGGGTTTAAATGTGCTGGTGTGCGGCTATGGCATTGGCAATAGGAGTAGGAGTAGCAGTAGGAGTGGGAGTAGGAGTGGGAGTGGGAGTGAGAGTGAGAGTAAGAGTGCGTGAGTGGGCGTATGTGTGAGCGGCAATGTCGAGCGTGAGTGTACGACATTAAAAACGTTAAATAAAAACAGTAACAAAATGTGTGCTAAACGAGCATTCCACCAACTAACCAACCAACCAAATAAGCGAGTAAGCATTTTGTAAGGGCTAATGGTCGGTAGTCGGTAGTCGGCAGTAGCCTCAAGCACAGGCTCGGTGTGAGGCTCGCTCACAGTTGCCGCCTCCCAAGTTTTTCGTCTTTGCCTGCGTGTCCCTCAGCGTCACCGTTACCGTTACCGTCTCCGTCTCCGTCTCAGTTGGCATCGTAACATCTTACACCGAAAAATTTAATGACAACACTAAAAAGTTTAAGCGTTATTATTTCTAGGAGGGTGTCGAAAATAGGAAGAGGTTAGCGCTTGTGCCTGTGCCCTGTGCCTTTTTAGTGGCGGCAATTCTGTGGCAATGCTTGGCCCAGAGTTTATCTTCTTCGTGACATGAAGGCAGTGGGGTGAAATTTTAAGTCACTCATACACATATACATATACACACACACACAACAATGAAAATGAAAAAAAAAAGAAAATAATCAAAAAAAATATGAGGCTGTAAAATGGCAAATTCATGACCTCCAACAGCCGTCAACTGAAGGCCAAGAAGGCCAGGCCATGCCAAAACGCCAGATCCACACGCATCTAATGGCAACTACTAAAATCGTGCGGGCGGGCCACAGAGCGTGCAAACGAACGCGATTGTAACGATTCGGTTATTACCGTTATATTGCCGAAACAACAAAGTCGACACACATAACTCAATATTCGACACGCTCCTCGACCCAACCAACCCAGCAGCTCGAGAAACGCGTGCCAGCCTCACCCAGCCACCCCTTTTTATGGCCAGCATCTGCAACTGCTGCCGCCGCTGCCATTCACTGTTCTCGGTAATACGTTTCCTTCTATACAGTTTTCCTCCTCCCTCTCCACTCCTCACTCTCTTTAGTTCTACGTTTCTGTGTTTTTTGTTTTTTTTTTTTTTGCGCTTTTCATACTCCCGCACAGGTTAGCATCTTCATCAGCATCTTTTCACCGCTCCACCGATGGAGTGGTACCGGGAACGGACCTCGTTGTAAAACTTACGGTAGTTTAGTGTTCTGTTGGGGCAGTTATTTTTCCGTTGCCGTTGCTTAAAAACGAAACAGTTTTTACAACTTTGTTGTGCACTGCCAACCATCTCCCAGACAACGAAAAGAGCCAACGTCGTCGACCGCCCATCCACAATAGCTTAAACGAACTGAATGGTTGGCTTCTAGTTTTGCGTTCACTCGCTTACCTTCACTGTCTGCAATTGAGTATAGCGACGGCGACGGCGACGGCGTCAGTGGTAACGAAACATAGTGGCAGTAATTTTTCAAATCTTTGTCTTTAATGGACCATCAACTACTTCGGCATGCCTGTCTGCCTGGCTGCCTGCTGCCTGCATGTATACCTTAACTCATCCTCAGCCCAAACCATGCCGGCGCTCTTCACCACTTACACGCTTAGCAGCTATCTCGCTCGCTCACTCGCTCGCTTGCTGACTCGTTCGATGTTCGTTCCCTCATTCGACGTTTCAACAGCTTCATATTGCTGCTTGCCGGTTGTAAAAATGCGTTTTAATGGATCAATAAAATACGAAAGTTTGCATTAAACTCAAGGAAAAAAACAATTAGCGTAAAAAAATTCCTTAGCTTTGAAAAATTTCTCAAGACGCGACATGCTACGTTATATCATGATAATGCAGCAACCTAACTGCGCCGCCCCATCCTGCATCCTCCGTCGCATTTGCCATGTTTTAAAATAGTTGCTATTTTTATGCAAATGCATTTCCCACGTTCACTTTTTCATTTTTACTTTTTTTTTTTGTTTTTTTTTTTTTTTTTGGTTTGGTTTGATATTTATTTTTATCTCAGCGTTTGTTACTAAAACAAATTATGCGATTTCCGTTGCCACCATCCCATCACCCACTCTAGCTGTTTCTTAGTTATGTATTTTATATTTTATCATTGACAGCTTAAGTTTCCTTTTTGCTCTTTTTCTTCATTTTCTTCGTCTTTGCTTGTTTTACTATAATGACGCACTGAGGCATATGATATCAGAAAAACATGACACTGAACATTGTGGCACTTTTTCTTTGCCTTTCTATTTGAAAATAAATCAATTTATACAATAAAAGTGAGCGAGTTCTTAATAATTTTAAAAAATATGTTAAAACTAGAAAGGCAGGGCTATAGTCGGGCATAACCGACTATAGGAAACCCTGTACCCTATGCAAAACAAAAAAAATTTTTTTTTTAGAAAAAGCCATTTTTTGGCTGATCCTTCCTATGGCAGCTATATGTTATAGTAAACCGATATTTATCATATTCAGGATTATGATTGGATACTGCCAAAAACTGTCAAATCCAAAATTTGGTAACGATATCTTAATAAACAAAAAAGTTTTTCTCAGTAAATGTTGTTTTTTGGCCGATCGTTCCTATGGCAGCTATATGATATAGTAAACTGATATATATAGTATTGAGATATGTGATTGGTCATTAGCTAAAACTTCTAAATCCAAAATTTGATATAGATATCTTGAAAAACAAAAGGGTTTTTTGTTACTAAATGTAGGTTTTCGTCCGATCGTTCCTATGGCAGCTATATGTTATAGGTCGAATATCGAAAAAAAAATAAACTCGTTATGCCAATGGATTGGGAGAGCCTTCGTGCCAAATTTGGTGGTTGTAGGTCTTACCGTTTCCGTGATCCGTTTGTTCATACAGACGGACGGACAGACGGACATGGCTAGATCGACTCGTCTTTCGACGCTGATCCAGAATATATATACTTTATGGGGTCTGCGACGCCTCCTTCTTGTCGTTACATACATTTGCACAACTTTAATATACCCTTTACCATTTTTTGGTACAGGGTATAAATAAAATTGATTCATATTGACCTAAAGCAACAGCATCATATCTTAAGGTATTATTTCATTATGAGACAGATCCCCACACAAAAATATATAAGCCAATACTTATAGGCAAATTCTTGTATAATTGAAAATTAATAAAATAATATTTGACTCAATGAGTTCTTTTGATGACATGTAGATGGCGTGAATATTGACAAATCCATATAATTATTAAAAATGTACCAATCTTCAAATGATATGTGACAAAAATTGTATGACAGTTTGACGTTTAGTTCACAAGTGAAAGGATTATAGAATAAGTCAAGTAAGAAAAAATATATTTGGCGTTGTTTTTCTTTTTTTTTTATATTATTCTCTTTAAATAATGGAGGCTATTTTGTATTACCGATACCAGGAGAACTGAAAATCGTTTACGTATGGTGAATAAAACACAGAATTAAGGTTTATAAAACCACATTGAAGTAGCATAAGAATCACGAAACGCATACGAATTGAATCATTTTAATTTAGTTATGTAGAAGGCTAAGCCTCACGTTTATATTAAAAACTTGAAATGTAATACAATACCCAAACCGACCCAGACAAAAAATTTTGAAACGTATATTTAATGAAAAATCTGAATTTCAGAGTTCACAATTAATTCTTAATTGAGTTAAATTATAACATAGCCATCGCACAAAGCAGTATGACAGTAGACAGCCAACGGTAACGTGTCATAATTGATGTGGCGGCTAGGTCAGATGCTCAGTTGATTGCTGCCTGCTAGGAACGAGTTGATTAACACATTAAAACAGCCGTTGATTTTAAATTGAAACGCGACAACTAACGAAGAAAAAAAAAATATCAAAAGGATTGAAATCTCTGCTCAAAAGTAAACACCAGTGAAATCTGGCACTGAATACTATGCAGCGCATTTATTTCGATTTTTTCGTGTATATATGTAGGTGTGTATGTATTTGCACATTTACAATTACATATATGCATGTGTACATTCATTTATACTATTTTGTATACTTTCGAGAAAAAATTAATATTTAATTTTGTGCAATTGCAAATGCAATTTGCGCGACATCGTCAGCGGTCATTGATCGCGATTGCAATGATGTTGACTAACCAAACCACACCACGCCACACCACACACCAAGCCAAAACAAACCAAACCAAAGCAAGCTGAATTAAATGAGCGACTCATACAACTTATAGGCACTACAAAACGATCCACAAACGGAGCCACGAACAGTCAGTCAGTCAATAGCCAATAGCCAAGTAGCGCATTCTCACGCAGATGAATTGCCCGTAGAAAAAGTAAAAACATCCATCAAAGAAATCACAATATTTACGCAAGACAAGAACAAATAAAAACGAAAAGTTAAAAGGCTTACAAAATAATTTTATAAAATGAAAAAAAAAAAAAAAAAAGATTCAAATAAAAACCAAATAAAAAAAGTATAAAATTAAGATAAGTTACCATTGCCTTTACCGTTACCGTTGACGTACTAATTGCACGCTTCGCATTAATGCCAAAGAAAAGTAAATATTATATTGAAAATGCACCGCAGCTTTATGCATTTTTAAAATCAATTAAGTTAATAAATAATAAAGAAAGCTTAATTCAATTTAATAAAATATCCACTTCAGCATATCGAAATGAAACCAAACGAATTCGCATCACAAAATACACACAAAAAAAAAAATATAAAAAAAAAAAGAAAATAATAAAAAGTTACAAAGCAAAAACAAAGAAACAATAAAAACAGAAATACAAATAAAAAAGAAACAAACCAAGCCAAACTAAAAACGCACCAAATGCAAAACTGCAACAGCAGAAGGCACGTTGGCACGAAGGCAAGCAAGCGAAGCAACAAGGCAGGGGAGCACGAAGGCAACACACAAAGCTTGACTGGGTCGTGTTTACTGCAGTTGACCAAAATTCAAGCGAAATCAAACCACAAAATAAACGGGTAAGCAAAAAGCCACAAAATTTGCCAAATACCTCAGGGCGGTCTATGCGGGATTGTGCGGCGGTGCGGAGCGGATGTGGCAATGCAGTGTTGAGGATACAACGCGACACGCTCAAAGCACACTTCACAGGCCACTTGGTGCGCTAAAAGTGTAGCATACTTTTGTGCGGCAATTTAGTCTAAAGAATTAACCCAAAACTGGTATGGCCTGGCCTGGCCCGGCCTGGGCTGGCGTGGCCTGATGTGGCCTCTTGTTGGCGTGGCGTGACGTGGCGTGGCCTGGTTTGGTCAGCAGCCAATGGCCGTTGGCCAGAGGGTCGGTCACCGTTATTTTATATTTTGCGATGCAAAGTGCTTGCTTTGTTGCTCAAAATGACGTGCACTCAGCCAAAATGTTGCAATTCAAGCGAATGAATGAATAAATGGGCGAACAGGCGAACATGCTAACAGGGCAGCGGGTAAGCGGGTAAGGGGGTGAACAAGTTACTGTGAGCGCGCGAAGGTCTTCAGTTCAGGCGGCATTTAGGCAGTGGATCGTATGCGTGATTTCTATGTTCAACTGTGCATGCAACAGGAATAATAATAACAACAACAACAACAATAACAACAAAAGACTCAACGGCGCGCATTCTGCACTCACTCATGCGCTAAATATTTTCATACATTTTTTTTTTTTAATTTTTTCTTGTATTAATTTTGTTTAATTTTTTCATATTTCACTTTTCTCGTTGACTTTGTGCCACCAAGGAAAATTTGAAAAAAAAATAACAAAACTGAGAAAAACTCTCAAAAAGCAAAGTATTCAAACCAGCATAAGGTTGCATTTGTTTATTTACTTTTCTTTTGCCATTTTGTTTTCTTTTTCAAATATTTGCACCAAAAAAAAGAAAGAAGGAACACCCAAACAAAATAACAGGAACATGGTTCAGCATTAAAATCTCAGTGGCCAAAGCTAATCCAATTTATGACAACAGCATGCCACGCAGGCCATGGTACATGGCATCTGTGTTTCCAAGCCGCTGTTTGCGCTATCAACACCTTCGGAAACGTGTCACCGAGCTCCACGGTCTCCAATCTCCCAGGGGTTCTTTTAAACATTGATTTATTCGTGGATTTCATCGTTGGCACCATGCCTGCCTCTGCCGATTGTAACAAAAACGAAATAGACAATTTTTTTGTTTTACAAGCAAACTGCACTTAAAATAATTCAATACATATATTGAAAAACATTTAACCAAAAAAAACAAATATGTATTATATTATAAATTAAACAAGTTGAAAATAAGAAGTTTACTCAGCTTAATTCTACAAAATCAAGATTCGGATAGATGAATCATAGGAACAGAATCAAGTGCATTATATAATTTGGCTTTGTTTTCGCATGTTACTAAATCAGTTATTTGATAATTGCCATTAAGTAATGAAATATTTTTTATTTATTAAAAACCTTTAAAGATCTACTACACAATCGAGAGTATGATAAAATTGTTTTAAAAAGAAATGGCTGCCAAAGAGCATGGAGCATAGTACACGGTACAGTAGAACTTATAAAAATCGGCATGATTTTGCGCTGTGTAGCAAATTCCCAAGACCCAAAGCGTTTATTCAATGTGATGCACGCATCCGCAGCCTAACCAACCGGATTTAGTCACACCGTTTAGTTGTTTTTGTTATTTTAGCCTACCCAGAAGCCAAATAGCAAACTGACTAAGTAAAAACAACAACAACTTAATCATCACTCAAAATCACACACTAAATGGCCACACTTGCAGCATCAACAAGCGATGTACGCAAACACATAGACCACGAAAAAGGAAAAGCGCAGAACGAAAAATGTAAAGCGAAAAAGACAAAGAAAAGCAGATACATGGCGAGGAGATGAGTGTCAGCGTATGCATATAAAATGCAGTACAAAAATTGTCGAAAATTGACTTCTTTAAACAAACAAACAAACATACATGACATTTCACTTCAAACTGATCAAACAAAAACAAAAAAAAAAAAAAACAACGAGTCAAAGTCGACAACAACAACAAAAGCAAAAGAGCAAAACAATAAAGAACAAAGAACGAAAAAATCATGACAAAAAATGCAGAAACGAAAAACTGTGAATGACGAACAGAATTGGGCGATAAAGTGTGCATGTGTGTGTTTGTGTGTGTGTGTGTGTGTGTGAGTTTGGTGTGCATGCCGGCACAGACATGCCACACGCCAAAAGGAAACAAACTCGAGTCGGCAATGAAGCAGTTAGCATGCAAAAGGAAAAAAAAAAACAGCGAACAAGAACAACAAAATACAATTAAAAGAAAAAGATGCAATAAACAAAGCAAAACGAAGCGAAACAAAACAAAGCAACTACAAAAAATCAAACAAAACGTTGAACATTGCATGCATGCATGCATACAACAACAACAACAACAGCAGCAGCAGGAGCAGTAGGAAAGACACCTACACAGCATAACCCGAGTGTTGGCCAAACTGGCCGCACACCTCACACACACACGTCGTCACGTTTCCCCATTCACTTTGTTGGCACACGTTGGCTTTGCACAGTCAAAAATAAAGTAGCATACCAGCAGGCGCAGCTCAGAGTATGAGACGTCGCATGATGACGATGACGATGATGCTGATGATGATGCTGTTGCTGTTGCTGTTGCTGTTGCTGATGATGATGATGATGATGATGGTGCTGATGATGACGAAGCCATTGCCATTGCCGATGACGATGACGAAGACTTGCACGCGTGTGTGTACGTGCCTGCATCTTTTTGCTCATGTTTTAGAATACGAATCGCACGCGACGCGACATTCACGCCAAAAAGAAACTGCAACGAAGCAAGGACGAATTTTTTGGCAGTTTTTCTGTAGCCCAGTTTTCGAAAAAAATAAAGAAGCAGCACCGAAAAAAAAACAAGAAAGAAAAAGAAAACGGAAAACGGAAAATACACTCAACACTGGCTGCGCTTTGCCTTTTCTGTTTGTGTCTGTATGCATGTGTGTTTTTGCTTCGTCTCTTTGTTTGTCTGTCCGTCTCTCTGTCGGTCTGTCTGTCTGTCTGTATGTGCTTTGTCAGTCTGCTTGTCTGTAGGTTTTTCGGTCTGCGTCTGGTCTGTTAACATTTCAATAAATTTTTTTCTCTCATTCTTCGCGTTTTTTTGCTATTGTTGTTGCTGTTGTTGTTGTTGTTATTGTCCCTCATGCGATTTTTTTTCTTTGTTTCTGTTGGTTTCGTTTTTGCATCTTTTCGGTTATTTCTTTATGCTTACTGTCTTTGCTTTATTACGTTAGTTTTTTTTTATTTCGTGCTATTTTATTTTCTGGCACACAAAAAAAAAAAAAAAACAAAAAAAGAAATTCTTATTTCTGTTCTTTCATTGCTATTACATTTGCTCATCAGTTTTTCCGTAACAATTTTCATATGCGCAACCGAGGGGACAAAAAAGCAAGATTGTCGTGAAAAATGCTCACTTTGTCAATTTATATAAATCTGAAGAAATATATACTTTCATGAGTATCTATATATATACAATATTTGGTTTGGTGGTTTTTTTGGCAGTTGACATTGAACATGAACATGAAACTTGCTTAAATCGACTGCACCTTTTGCTGGCTTATTCGATTGTAGCTGAAGGTAAACACGACAGCTCCACAACTTTTTGAACACTTCATACAAAGTGGCCAAAGCGTATCAAATTGCAATTATCACATGAATTGAAGTATCCAGGGTAACCGTGAAAATTTTAATGCTAAGATAAGAAGGGGGATAATGCTCGCATATAAATAAGCCAAGTATAGTGTCGGCTCTTGGATTACATTTGTTGCGCGGCCAATCTCAATATTTATTAGTAGCCATTGAGGTAAATATTTTGGCTAGACACTCATTAGCCTTCATTGAGTGACGATATTGAAAAAAAAATTGCCTAACAAAAGGCGCATATTGGCGTCAACTTAACGGCATCAACTGCTGATGGCCCGACAAATCAAATTAAAAATTGCCAACATTTAAAATCAACAAAAAAACAAGAAAATATAAACATCAGGCAAAACAAAAAAAAAACAAAATTGGAAAATACAGCGTCAACACACCGCAAGGACAACGCATATGTAACGTCAAGTGTTGCCATCAACAGCCATTTGTGGCACATTCGTGCATGGTTAAATGATTTGTCACGTTTTTGCTCCTTTACGCGATCAACAGCAACGATGCCAGCGATGCCAACGATGGCAGCGACGGCGGCGATGACGGCAGCATTTGGCGAAAAGCAACTTTGCTGGCGCAGCACACAAAAAGGAAAGCCAAAACCAAAACAATAACAAAAACCCAAAGCGAAAACGAAAAAGAAATCATAAGCAAGCAAAGCATGCTGGCAAATGCTATAGGCTCCGCACTGCCCACTCTGCCCTCTGCACCCTACACTTTGTACTCTGCACTCGGCATACACTCGACAGCCACTCGAAGGCAAAGCAAATCAACAGCAGCAGCAGTAGCAGCAGCAGAAACGATGCCGGCGAGTTTGACTTAACACGTTGCAGCAATAACAGTTACAATAACAACTACAACAACAACAACAACAACAACAGCAATAGCATACGTACATATAAAAGAACAACAACAATGCAACAAAATAAGCGAAAATATAAAACGTAATATTTTTGTTGCTGTTGTTGTTGTTTTTGTTGTTGTTATATTTTTTGTTTTGCTGAATTGGGCGCACAATGGCAGGCAATGCATGCAACATGCTACTGTTGCTGTTGCTGATGTTGTTGCTGATGTTGTTGCCGGCAATTCAGCAAACACGAACAAAGTGAAGTAAAGTAAAGTAAAGTAAAGCAAAGCAAAGCAAAGCAAACCGAATCCGTTACCCAATAAAAGCAAATGCACCTGGGTTTCCCCGATTATTTCTTTTTCCTTTTGATTTTTTGTGTGTTACTGATTCTTCTTCTTTTTTTCCCCCCCTTTTCTTGTTGTTGTTCACAAATATTTCTTCTTGTTGGAGCAGCAGCTGCAGTAACTCGTGCTAGTGCTCGTGGAAATGGAAATGGTTCTGGTTCTGGTTCTGGATCTACCACTGTCTGTGGCTGTGGCTGTTGTGGCTGTGGCAATCGACAGCATGGCAATTGAAAAATTGTGCCAACGTCGCAAAGGAAAAATCAGGCAAAACATATATGACGCCGACATCAATGTTGGGTTGGGCATGAGTGCATGTGAACTAACGAGTATGCAGATGTACGAGTACTTGTATAGGTCACTGTCGTTGCTAGCATGTAAGCAGACTGTGACGAGTTGGGCCAAACAAACGCATACGAGAATATTCACATTGGACTTGGTTTGAGAAATTTTTCTTTTTCGTTTCGATTCGTTTGTAGTGTGTTTGCTTTTATTGTTTTTGTTCTTGTTGTTGTTGTTATTGTTTTTGTCGGCAGTATATTGTCGTTACTGCTTTTTTCTGATTTTGCTGTTGTGTTCGTGTTGTTGTTGCCCGTATGCGTTTTGCAAGTTTCTTTGGATTTTTGGGCTGCTACTGTTGCCGCCATGTACTCACCCACATGTGCTCGGTCACTCAAATTTTTCATCGTCTTTTTAAGCAAAGCGAAGCCACATAACATTGGCACACTTTTCTACAGTCATTGTTGTTGTTGTTGTTGTTGTTGTCGGTTGTGTTAACGGCCAAGTCGTTGCTATTTTTTTTTGGATTCCCATTGTTGTTGTTGCTGCCTGGCTCTATTGAGTTGTCGCGTTTTTCGTATCGCATAGCACACATATGGAATTTTCCTTTTCTTTGCTTGTTTTGCCAGGGACAAGGTCTTCGTTGCACTCTTAGTCTTTTTCTATGTACGAATGACATTGTGTATGCCGGCGCGTGTATGTCGGCTTGTGTCTGTATATGTGTGTATGTTTGTGTGTGTGTGTGTGTGTGTGGCATATGTGTTATCAACATCATCATCGTCATTGTCATCATCGCGTTGTCAACAGGTGGCGCTACTCGAACCCGTTGACGAAAATAAACTTAAGTCGATTTTTGTTTCGTATTACTTTTGTGTTGTTGTTGTTGTTGTTGTCGTGGTTTTGGTTGATTGACTGTCAGCAGTGTTGTTGTTCCACGACAATAAAACTTTAGCAACTTTATTTTATTTTCATATATGTTTTTTTTCCAATTTTTCTTTATTCTTTTTTCATGTTTGTTTATATGCCCAGCATGTGACTGCGGCTGTGGGGTTTCTCCAGTCACGTTTATTCTGGTTAACAGGATTTATTTTCTAATTGTTCACGGTCACTGTGCACCTCAAGTGCATTCAAGGCCAAGTGAGCAGCGTGTGCTTCAATTACATCTGCCATTGCTGGCATGACTGCAGCATGATTGATTGGCACGTTAAGCTGCCCAATAAGTGCCTAGGCATGGCTAGTCCACTTCAAATACTGGACAAAAATCGGCGCTGATCTGCTAATTCTAATCAAAATCATACATGTCCTACACGGCTTGCCTGCCTGCACACAAGCGTACAGCTTATCTTATATATCGTCGATGTATGTATATACACTATATACATAATTAAACACATATGTGCATAGTGTATTGTAGTCGTATGTGCATGTGTATGGGTATGCGTAGGGGGGTAGGGTGCGTATGAGCTTTATTGCCACATGTGCGTATTTGCTGTGCAAATCTCTAGTTGGCCATGAATTATTCACGAGTTCAATAGTTGGCTACAAAATACTGCCCAATTGCTTCATGTTACGGACCGGTATTGGTTTCAGTTACTGTTGCGTTGTTGTTGTTGTTGTCCTTTCTCATGTCCGTATGCGTATCCTTATCGGTGTCGTTGACGTTGTCGTTGCCGGAGTCAGAGTCAGAGTCAGAGTCGTTGTCGATGTCGGCTTCTATGCACAAGCGACATCGGACCGACAAACACTATAACCTATAGAGTGAGTGGCGTTGTTGTCATTGGCGTGTGCTCGCGCGTGAATATCCCTGCAAATCCTTTTTATTCGCGCATTTGCTGTTCGACACGTCACACGTACACATAATGGCAACATTGCGTTGAGCCAGCCAAGCATCATTTTGCGTTAAACCACATTCGCTATGCCATGCGCGAGTCATTCAATTCCATTTCCATTTCCATTCCCGAAGTCATTCGCCATTCGCCATTCACCATTCCCATTCCCGGTCGCAGTCCCATTCCCATTGCCATTCGCCATTGCCATTTGCATTGTCAGTTTTGCCATTTGTTGTCATTCCATGCCATTCAACAGACACGAAACGAAGCAATTCCATGTGCCATATAACCAAGTTCAATTACCTGTTACAGTCGTTAGATGAATTTCTATGGCTAAAACATGCCGTTGCTGCTGCCGTATAACTTTTCTATGCTTCCTACTAAGACTTTCACTTTGTTTTTACACCTATCTCTCTCACTCTCTCTATCTCTGCATGTCCTGTATATCTCTATGTCTAACTGTCTGTCTGCCTGGCCTGTTGTCGAATTGTATGTTGCTGTGTCGCTGTGTCTGTCATTTCTTTGCATATTTTAAGCGCAACAGTAGCAACAGCAGCAAGAGCAGCAACAGCAGCAGCAGCAGCATGAAGTATCGTATCGTGTAACGACGCACTTTGGCACGCATTTGTGATAAACATAAATGAGCTTAGAAATGAACCCCGCAGGATAAGACACTCAACGAGGGTTGGCGAGTGGCGTTGGGCGTCACAACTACTTCCTACCATAGTAGTTCAAAAGTTGTGCGCTCTGTGCTGTGCTGTGCTGTGCTGTGCTGTGCGTAATGCGTATGTGAAAAGTTACGCGTCGCGTAAATGTTGTGCTACATGGCGTATGCGCAATAATAATGCATGTCTCCTCGCCTACGCCTTCGCTAAGGGTTACAACTCACATAGTCTACATCTTTGTCTGTGTATTTGCCATGCGTGTGCCTATGTGTGCGTGTGTGTGTGTTCGCATTGCGTGCGCGCCTTTAATGCACATGTATCGAGCACATTATACAAATGATATGACATTAGATAAGCCTAAGTGCAAATTGGCTTACAAACTGGGATTTGTATGTTACACGCTTTCTGTTGGAGCTGCTGCTACAGCTGCCTCTGCTTCTTCTTCTTCTTCTTTTTCTTCATCATCATCACCATCATCTTCTTCTTCTTCTTCTTCTTTATTCTACATGTTGTTCACTGGTTATCTCATGTTTGATGTCGTTATTGAAGTTGTAGTCATTCGTTTCTTTTCTTCTTAAGCGTTCTTTTTTTTTTCTCTTTTTATTTATTTATTTTTGTGGCTCGCTTGCTTAAATATGCATACAACAATGGCAGCAACAATGACAACAACAGCAGCAGCATCATCAACATCAGCAACAGCAACAGCATCAGGATCAGCATCGGCATCAGCATTGGCATCGGCATCGGCATCGGCATTGGCAGCTGTGCGGCGTGTCTTGAGCTCGCGCGTAGTTATTGCCTAAGCCATTCGATGAGGCGTGCGCCTTATACGCGCGCTGGCCCGCAACGCATATCGACGTAATCTGCTCTATAGACTTAAATAAACAAGGCAAGTTGCCTGTTGAATATTCTATCTTGTTTTGTTGTACCTAATTTTGTACGGATTTGTATGCTTTCCTTCTTCGGATTTAACTTTACTTATGTACATATATATGCATGTGTGTATACTCTCAAATACATATGTAATATCTATTACTTGTATATTTTTGCCTTCTTCGTTTTTTTTTTTTTGTCTTTTTTTCAACCCAAGTTTTTGTTAACTTTTTTATATTGAAACAGTGTGCTGATTTGATTAAAGAAAGCATTTCAAATATAAAACTATTCTTTCTATAAAAAGAATATTATATAATTTAAATGAAGTCACATGCAGTGGCAATCAACCCGACACACAGTTTTATGCGCTTTTTAATCAACGTTGGAATGAAATACACACTTCAGCCATTAACGGAAATTAGTGTATAATCAGTTGTCAGCTTTCATGTGACGTACATGAAGTAACTAACAGTTAACGAAGTCCAGTATCGGGCTACCAATAATTTGAGTGACAGATAGACAAACTGACTGACATATCTGGACCAACTGGAAAGTCAAAACAGATGTAGCACATTTTAAGTCGCCATACACACCACTGTGCATTCGCACCTATGCTAAGTGTAAAACAAAGAATAGCGCAGCATTTGGGGGTTGGTTGGTTGGCATTATAGTGAAAGTGTTTAAGAGTATTTGCGAACCTTGTGCGTTACCCAGAGGCACACGCAGGCTAGAAACAATTCAAGATTATGCTTTATATACGATTTTATTGCCGGGGATTTGCCGGTAAATGTCAAATGGCTTCAACAAGGCAACAAATCGAAACGAAATGAAGCGTATCACACACGGATGCACGGTCGTATCGGCATTGGCAAACGACACCACGACACCACGACACCACAACACGACAACGCAACAACACAACAACACGACAACACCACATCGCGTATATGTAACGGATTTAAGTTGACTTCAGCTGAGTTAAGGATGTGCGCAAAATGATGCGTAACACATTTCTATAGATTTCACTTCAATTTACGTTGATCTCATCTAAGACTGGCGGCTGCTTTGCCCTGCCTCTGACTGACATCGACGACGACGACAGCGTCAAAGGCAGGGGCAGCGGCAATGCCAAGACGATGTGAGACCTTTTATCGCATGCCACAAATGAGCTGCAAGTGTGTGGCGTAATAAATTTGTATGGCAAAGTGCGAAAACGTGGTATATTATCAGCAATGCCAATGCCAAATGAAACAAACAAAACTTGCATACCATGCATATCTATAATATACATTCATTTTGCTCATTTTCTCTGGTAATTTTTTTTTTGTCTTATTTTTTTTAAAATAAATTTATTCCAGATTTTTTTTTTATTTTATGCAGCATAGCACTGCAGACACACCCAAACACTTCCACACCAATGCTACAAAATGCAAGGTTTGTCAAATGTCCAGTTGAGTCCTCAGCAAACGTTACATTGAGGCCGTTGCAGTTGGACTTTGGCTTGGCTTGGCCTGCGCCCAAAAACGTTTTAGATTACAAATTTTAAATAAATGCATATCGGCTGCCATTCATGATGTTAAATGTTGTTGGCACTTGCATAAAAATTCAATGTGAAATGACAAAGCAAAAACCACAAAGGAAACAAAAACAACAAAGTACAAAATGAACAGAAAATATCAGCAAAAACCACCTAAAATGTTGCTTCATTTCAGCCAACAAACAACAACACGTCACGACAGTGACAACAACAACAACAAATCTCTGATATATGCCTATAAAAACGTAACGCAAAATAAAAAAAACCATCATCAAAAAAAACGAACAGCAACGCCCAAAAGTATGCAATACAAGAGTGCATCACCCGAAAGCGGAAAAAATATGCAGAAAAAATACCCGAGCAACATTTTCGCAGTCAAAACATATTTATTTGAGGTTACCAACACAGGAAAAGGCGCCAAAGCCAACTTTCGTGACCAACAGCCGCCCAAAGCCAAACCTACAGCCAACGGTCAAAATACATGGTGTGGGTGTGTGGCTGTGTTTGTGTGTGTGTGTGTGTGTGTGGGTGGGTGTAGCAATGTTCTTGGGTATGGCTGTGAGTGTCGAGGGGTATCAAAGCCATAAGCGGGAACAGGCCCTGTATGCTTTACAGTTTGTTACTCATACGTTAAGTATCGGGAATTTATTTTCTCTCATATTTTTTTTTTTTAAATTTTTATTTCAATGTTGGGAGTGTTAGGAGGTTCTTTTTGTTTTCAGTAAAAATGGTTTAAATGCGCCACCAAATATGCTCCCAACGAGAATAAAATAAACATAAAATAACGAAACTAAAGATAAAACACATGCAGACAGGCGCAGGTGCATACGCGATGAGTTGCAAGGGTGTCATACAAGCGTTTGGCGTAAAAATGCTGACAACCAACTTAAAATGTTCACGAAAAAAAACAAACAAAAACAAAAAATATATAAATAAAATTTTAAAAAAAAAAAAACAAAAAAAAATATATAAGAGTTAATGCAAAATATGTGGGTAGAAGGCCCGAAAAAAAGTGCACGTCAAGTAGGCACAGTAAGCAATTGTGTGTGAGTGTGAGTGTGTGTGTGTGTGTGTGCAAAAGCAGTCGCAGCAGCAGCAACATGCATAACAACAACATAGCGCAATCGACATGGTCGCAAATTAATGAATTCATTTGAATTTAAGCTTCAGTGGCTACCATTGATGCGCATACCACCAGCCATAAAAAAAACCAAAACCATTCAAAATTATAACAAAAATATGGGTGTACACGTTTCGAAAAAACAATACATTGTAGGCATATTATGCAACTCTCTTTTACTCCGTTTCATACTCTATCCCTTTCTCTCTCTCTCTCTCTCTCTCGCTCTCTCTCCCCCTGTCAATAAAACATTTTTTATAACTAGATTGCCATAGCGGCACAATGCGACGTTACAAAGAAAACATTGCATACTTTCGAGCGCGCACACATTATGCGCTGTATGAAGCGTCGACGAGACAGTACCCCGTTGATTTCGCAATGTTGGGAATTTAACAAACAGTTATCCAAGCCATCCGTTGGTTTTTCTATTCTATAGCCACGCAATATTAACAAAGAATGTAAAAGTAAGCAGAAATCAATGCAATCTCATCCTTAAAATAAGTTCAAATTTACCATGCTGCATGTCAAACTAACTGACAATTGATCAATTTGATTTATTTGATTTTTCATAACTATCTGTCAAAAGAAAATTTTTTTTCAATGTACATATAAAAAACAAAGATGAGCCGGTTGACATAACAATTTAATACTGATACGAATTATTTGCTTGCTTTCCAAACTCTGAACGAGATCCTAAAAGAAACTTTAGGTTGGTTATAAGCTGATTCGGTCAAAAGTACTAAATTTGTTTCATCTATCTATGTGTTTAGACAGTGGACTGCGGTTCATTGCAAAAAGTTTCCTAAAAAAAGCTAAGAAAATTAGCAAAAATTATTGCATACTTTTACGAGCCCCTAAAAACAAAGTACCTCGTATGCGTTGACAAAAGCTTTTACTCAACAAAAGCTACGATCAATAAACACTTGACACTTTTAGCAATACGATCCGTTGAGTTAAAAGACTAGCTTTGAGTGAAAACTGTTTAAATTGATGGGCTAAATATAATATTTAAAACCAAGATTAATTTTTTGTAATTATGTAAACTTACTATATATATATATATATATATATATTTGAGTTTTTGTCTTTTTATTCATTGATTTTTATTTACAAACTTTCTGGAAACGAAGTTTAAATAAAAGAAAAACAAAAATAAAAAAAAATTAAACGAAAAAACCCCTAAACGAAGAAATGCAGGGTCGTCGAGTAATATTATTATGTGATATCAGTCTGGTTACAAAGAAATTTTGAAATTATTTCTAACAGGAAAAAATACCAAAGCGTAGCCTTATTTTGTTTTAGATCTTAGGCTAACTAGAGCCTACATAATTTAAATCGACATGTTAAATTTCTTATAAAAAGGCTCATCTTCTGATTTAGAAGCTATATTTCATGGAACTTTTAACCATTTGTGCCGTTCAAATGATTCTATAAAACTAAACCGAAGAATGTTTCAAAAATCTTTTGAGACTTGTAAATAAATTTAAAAAAATTTTTTCTTTGCATAAAAATAGCTAAGCTAGAACGCCGATTAGAATATTTCATAAATGTCCAATTTATGTACATTTACGTATACATACATATGAACTCCGAAAGACTATTGATGTCTATTATCATTTAAATTTAAGGTTTTATAAAGTCAAAATTACAAAATAAAAATAAATAAATAAAACAAATACTATAAAATATATTTTGTATTTCTAACTGTAGATACAACAAGGCAACACCAAATATATGATTATTTAATTAAAAGCATTAAAAACTACAAAAAATATTTTAGTATAAAAAACATACTAATGTAAAAAAAGTAATAGCATAAGTAGTAACAGGATGATTTAAAAAAAATTAACGAAATGAACACAAAAAAAAAAAAGAAATTCTGCACCAAGAGCTTACAGGAGCGCAGTCAATCATTGTCGAATTTTCTCTTAAATTCAATGAAAAAAACTAAAATAAAAATTCAAAGAGCGTCGCAAAAAATATTGTTAAGAGTACAAAAACTGGCGCGCGTGTCGCCTTAACTGTGAGTGTAGGCGTAGGTGTGAGTGTCGAAGCGTCTCAGGCGGCAAACTGCGCCAAGGAGATGTACAAAAAAAGAAAGAAAAAAAAAGAAAAATCAAACACAAGCAAAAGCGAGCATATTCACATATTCAAAAGAAAAACTCGCTTTGGAGAGCGCACGAGATTGCAAGAAAAAGAAAATTTCTCCTCCCTCTTCCCTCGTGTCGCACCAACTGTTATAAAAAGAAAACCCATAGCAATAGGTAGGAAAAAAAATCATCACCAACACAACCCTCATCGTACCGATGCCATGCCGAGGTGCGTCGTCGTCGACGCCGTCGCCGTCGCCGTCATCATCGTCGTTGGCAAATCGTTAGCTTCAGCGCAGCCATTGTCGACTGCGACCGCAACGTGAACTGCGCTGTCTCCTGCGACGCAACTGAGCACAGCAGAAAGAAGCAAAATGAAGCGAAGAAAAATAAACGAAACGAAACGAAACGGAACGCATACGCATACGCATACGTGACTTGCCACTGTCACTGGTGTCTGGTTATCTTTGGCCGATTGAGTGCAGGCATGAGTGTTTGCCTGAGTTGGTGAGAAGGCGTTCGGCTGCAGAAAAGCTTACTTTCGCTTTCGTTCATTTTCCCTTGCAACGTTGCATACGACGCATTTTCCGTTTTTTCCGCCTCTGCTGGTGTTTTTCATTATTGTCTGGCTGCGTGCACATAGCTACAGCGTGGGTTGTCTTCTGTGCTGTATTGCGAAATGGACGAAAATAACAATGTCAAACAACTGCAACAGCCACAACGATGAAAAACCTCCACATGATGCAGCTCCATAGCGGCAAAATTGCAGAATACAAAAACAACAACAACAAGCGAAAGTCGCGCTTTACACGTTTGCGCTTAAAAATTTTCCACGCCAATTTTTCTTTTATCTTCTTCTTTTTTTGTTAATTTTTTCTTGTCTCCCGTTTTTTTTTTTTTTTTTGCAATAAGAAATATGACAAAAGAAAAAAAAATCGAAATGAAAAAGAAAAAACTCTTAGACAGAAACAACATACCCCATAGCAAGCGCCTGGCAACTGAGGCAACGTCGAAGAAAAAACAACCATGGCAGCAAAGCCAAGTCAAGTCGGGCCAAGCGACACACAACAGAAGAAAGAAAACTCAGTCAGCAGGCGACCTTGAGCAGATACCTGTGAGTTGGCACCTCTGCATGTCCGCGCGCGTGTGTGGCTTTGTGTATGTATGTGTGTGTCTGTGTGTGTATCTGTGTGCTCTGTGTGGGCCATCCACATTTTTTTTTGCGTCCATTATCCAGCCACCCTACGTGCAGCGTTCATATTTTTTGTATTTTCTTTCCTTTGGGTTTTTTCTTCTTTTCTTCTTATTTTTTCACCCATCCACCCGCCCCCCGTTTCAGTACGTTACAACAGAGCAGAGCTCGTGCGAGTTGACCTTACTTTGCTTTGCCGGCAAACAGCTGAGCCAGCAGCATCGTTTAAAATTAGATTCCTGCTTGGCTGCCGGTGCTGTATGTCTTCACGATGGCCGTGAAATGTAACAAAAGAAAAACGAAACGGATAGAAAACCGGCAAAAGAAAGACGAAAAAATCCTTGAAGGAAATAAGAAAAAAAAAAACGAAAGCAAAAAAGAAAAACACAACACATCTCAATGTGGGCAGAGAATGTGAACTGAGAGTGTGCGCATACACAACCACCTGTAGCAGGCAAACGGACAGACAGACGAACGGACAGACGCACAGACAGACAGACAGACAGACAGACAGGCAGGCAGGCAGACAAACTGATACAATTGTCGGCCCTACGGCTAACCATACGTCGACCAAGCTGCAGGATATGCACATGAGTACACACAGTCACATTTGCAGGACTCGTGCTCACACACAAAAGCTAACAAACACAATCACACATACACACGCATACACGTGCTCCAAAGTCCTCTTGTTAACTGCTCGCTTGGCTGTCTTCTTGCTTGTGGCTACTTTGCCGATTCTAACTTATCTTAACTTGCTTGCCCATAACTTCGTTTCTTTTTCTTTTAATATTTATTTAATTTTTTTATACTCGCATATATATTTATTTATTTTTTTTTTTTTTTCTTTTTTCTATTATCTTGTATGTCTGCCCAAAATGTGCGCACACCAACCTCAACAGGTTGCACACACACATACACGACGCAACGATAGCTAAGCTTTTTCCTTTTTCTTTTCTCGCCAGTTGCTCTCTTACTTGAGTCCAAGTTTCCATTAGTGTAGCATACATTTTGGATCAACCTCAGCACCTAACAACCACAAACAAAAGAAGGATAAAAAAAAAGCAAAAAGAAAAAAGAAAACAAAAAAGTAGCTTAAACTAGCAGAAAAGTCATTTTAGTCACTTTAAGCTAAGCTAAGGCGCACAGGTTACGCTTAGTAACAGTTCTCTACAACAGGCGGCAAATAGACACACACATGCATACATATATGTACAAACACACACGATGCGTGTCACAAATAGGTTCACAAAATAAAAGGAACGAAAACATGAAATGAAAGAAATCAGGCGATAAGATGAAGCAAAACAACAATTCGCAATAGCGTTGGCGATAATGACCTTGAGCACCGTTAGTTAGGCTGCTACATTGCGGCCAACTGAGCACACAACTTGTGTCCTTTACAGAATATCGAAGCGAATGCACGGAGAAAAATTCACGATACCATTCAAAAAATTTCAAATGCCACATGGCAAATTCGCATGTTATTTAACGAAATCTATTCAGCATTTGAATATGCTTTCCTATTCACAAAAACAATTTCGTTGAAACGAAAGATCATTTTGTGAAAATTTTTGATTGCGTGTCTTTTTTTGTTTTTTGTTATTTTTAATTTTTTTCTTTGAAGCGGCTTTGCGACATTTAAATTGGGCCTGCATATTTACCTGAAAAAATCTATACTAATTGAATCAATAAACAGAATCCTTCACTTCAAAAGAACGCTAATGATAAAATTTCTTTAAATTTAACTTTCTGGCTAAAAAATTGTTATTGATATTTATTAATATAATATATTAATCTCCTCAGTTGGTAAAAGTTGTTTGAAGTTGTTTTTTTTCATCGAAAATGTTTAAGAGTTTGAATTTGATTTGTGATCTGGTACAGACTTCAGAAGTGAGTCTGGATAATCCCCCATCCCAAAAACATCATTGAATGCTGTGCTACTATGTTGCTCATGTGTGTCTTTATTTGTATTTGATTCTTCCAATTGTCAAAAACAAACCCAGCCTATATCGATTAGAAAGGTTTCATAAAGTAGCAAAGAATTGCTTGAAAATTATGCTCAGTATATTTGACAGCCTGTTGCGAAAACATTACTTAGCGAAGAAGGACATGCATGTCTCTATGTCGGTTGGTCTGGTTGTTTGTCTGTCCGTATGTCTGACTATTTGTCAGCTAATATGTCTGAAAGCGTTCATCTGTTCCACTGCCCACTGCAGAGTCTGTTGCTTTCTTGTAATTGCGCACGACGACTTTGGCTGCTGTCCTCAGTGCTGCCCTCGGTGCTGCCTTCGCTGCTGTCAAGGCGACCCACATTTCGTGTCAAAGCTGCTGGTGCCGGTTGACTGGCAGACAAGCAGCCAACGGAACTAACAAGCGCCCAACCCACCCAGGCTGACCGCCTGCCACTTTCTTAGCGACACTCTGCACCGGCAATTGCTTCTTGACCTACCTCCACCTGAATTGTGTTTATCTACGCGCAGCCAAATGCTCGTCCAGGCAACGCGTTGGCGTCGCTATCGCCCAGCCTCGCATGTGTGTGTCGATGTTTGTCTGTCTGTCTGTTTGTGTGTCTGCGTCTGTGTCTGTCTGTATGTAAGTATGTGTGTGTGTGTGCGTGTGTATGAGTGTGGCATGCACACAGCACGGGGTTGCTTAACTACCCTTCCCCTCGCTTTGGTTTGATTTTGGTTCAGTTTCGTTTCGTTTCGCTTCGTTTCATTTCGAAAAGACTTTCTTCGCATTTTCTTTGCGGCTGCACGTGGGGGTTACACAACACAGCAGCAGCGTGTATCACGATATGTGTATTGAAAAGAAAAAGAGTTTCTGTTTCTGCGTGTCGTGTTTTTCTTCCTTTCTTTCTTTCTTTTTTTTTTTTTTTTTTTTTATTCTGTTATTCAGTTCACAGGCAGACACAGCCTCACTTCCTTGCGGTCAAGTGTCGCCAGAACAATGAAGCTTAGATAAGAACGCACAGTTGAGCTGGCATTAAAGGGAAAGAGCCAGCGTTAAGCATGTCCATGGAGTATCAATTCGGGTTGAAATGTTCCTGAGTATGCTGTGGATATTTAATATAATGTAATTGCTTGCCATATATGTTGCGTTGCGTTGTGATGTGATGCGTTACGCGCCAGAGCTTGGTCTGCCTCCTTGCCTGTCCTTGCGTGGCATAGTGTGGCATAGCGTGGCGTAGACTGGCGTGTGAGCAAGCAATAAAATTGATAATGTCATTTGACTTGATGTTGATTAAATTGAATGGACACGAATTTGTTATCCGCGCCTCATGTCTTAATAATGCCATGTATAGTACAACTTTGAAGAGCGGGGTCGTATGCGTTAGTCGTTATTTAACAATTTTGATAGACCATAAATTAAACGGCTAATATATGCGTCCGTCTTGACCAAGTAATCGGGCTAAGCTTAAGCGATAAATAGCCTAAAAAGCTTGGCTGAGTTTTTCGAACTGTGGAATTCATTAAAATTGCCATTGATGCCATGTGATGAAATGGGCAATTGGCAAGGACGATTAATGAAAATCCAGCCTGATATGCCACTAAAATGGAAATTATATCCAAAAGTCGGTGATACTCAACAATCAAGTATGCTTTACTAACATTATGACATTTCTTTACTGCCTAAACTGACTGGGTCGTGAAAATGCTGTCATCCACTAAGCTAAGCAAGGCAAAAGTTTTCTTAGATAAGCAAATATTCCAGTAAGGCAAATGCATGATAAGTTAGGCAAAAAAGGCATAGCTGCAAAAAAAAATTACAGAAACATAGAAAGCACACAGTCATGTATTCCAAAAGAGAAAAGCAACATTGTTTCTGTATTGTAAACATACTTTGATGCCATCATCTGAAAAGGATTTAATAGTAATAATCCTTGTCTTAACAGCACGAAAAAGATCCACACATCCAATGAAAAACTATAGAGCCACGTACATATAGAAACGAATTAATCTGAAAGCACGAAGAAACTAAAGATGCGCTTACATTCGTGTGTACATAAAGAAGTATAAAGTTAGTTAATAAAATAATAAACGCAACGACAGCAACAACAACAATGCAAATACACAAAAAGACTACATTTTATAAAATCTCACCAGCAACACGAACAAGAAAATGGCCTTTAAAACTACAACAACAACGACAACAACAACAAGAGCAAAATGAACGAAACATGAATAGCAAAAATATACAAAGAGCACAGGAAGGGGCGCAAAAACATACCTGATAAATATTAAAACAAACAAAAAAGTAACCCAAAACCTGTTTTTATTGGCAGTAGACCAAAATGCAAACGAAAAAAATTATAAAGCACAAATGCTAAGGATCCGCAAAAAAAGACATGCAGCTAAGAAAACCGAAGCCAAGACGAACGAGCTGCATGGCATGCAGCCTCAGCCGTCGCAGCAGACAACCAAACGAATGTGCGAGTGCAGGAGAACGCAGCCGATTAGCACAAAAAAAAAAAACAAAAAAAAAAAAACAAAAAAAGCTATCAAGAAGAAGCAGACAAAACGAGCCGAATCAAGGAGAAATGAAACGGTTCGAAACGAAGCACAGCTTTTGCGTAGCGCTCAGCTGCAGCGAAACAAGGCGAGCATAATAATAATAATGACGATCGCAATGAGTGCGATGATAATGAGCAAACATGAAATCCGAGTATTAAATTGCTTCGACCTACATAGACGACGACGACAACGATGACGACGATGAAGACGATGACGATGACGACGACGACGACGACGACGACGACGACGACATGCCACAGCAGATGAATTTAAGTTTAGCTAAAAAAATTGAGTTTTATGAGGTTCACTTTGTGTGTGTAAGAAGAAGACAGAGAAAGGGGGAAAATTTTCAACTTTGAGTTTGTCTCTCAGCATGCAGTTTTGTTTTTTTTTTTTTTGCTGTATTTTTATTTTTGTGTGTTTCTTTTGTTTAGATCTCAACATAAACACCTCGAAAGCGAAGTGCACATCCAAACCACATTATGATAAAAATTGAAAAATGCATTTCAATGCTTGTTTTTTATTTTTACTTTTTTTTTTTATTGGTGTGTTCGTAGCAGCAGAACTTACACGAATGCAAGATGATGCAGTACAAGTAAGAGAGGTAAGGTATGCATTTTGCAACACAGGCAACGTTTGAATTGCCGCAATATCTTGAAATTGCTGCTGCTGCACGGCCGAAAAATGCAACAGGCGCCGAGGGTGGAGAATGTATATGAAGTAAAAGGTGTACCTAAAGGAGAAAATATTAAAGCCAACAAAGAAAAAAACAAAAAAAAAAAAAAACAGGCAGGCGGTACATGAGATAGGCGAAGAAGAATCCAGAAGCATGCAAGGAGGACAAAGTAAAAGGGCAAAGTCAAAAGATAGAATGCAACACGCAAAATTGAAAAAAACCAGAAAAATTTCGATAAAAAATTTTTTGTCGTTCGGTAGCTGTGTCTAATTGCAAAAAAAAAAATAAAATAATTACGAAAAAGATATTTTTTATTTTCGGAAGCCTTAAAAATATGTATACCTTTTTTTATATTTATATATATAACTATGCAACAAACTTGCATCTATATGCTACTTGCTACTATTTTTAAATAATTTTTTACTTGCATATGTGTAATATTTTTATTTTTTATACATTTCATTATTTTACACTTATTTATACCTTGGCAGACCGACTGTTGCGCAGATTATTTATTATTCGTATTCATCAACAATGTTATTTGAGTTAATTGGCATTGACATTGATAGATGCATACGATCTACATAACCATGAGTATGATTGAAAGTAGTAAACTGCAACGAATTATTTGACAATATCTGAAAAGAAGAAAAGACAAAACAGTGCAACAATATCTCAAGTTTCGACTACAAAAAAACTAGCAGTTCAAACACCCCAAGGCATATTTTATTCCTTTTCTTTTACTGTTTAGTTGATTGATCTAATTGGTTATACTTGACTTTTCCTATTTTATATAGTTTTTCATGCTATGAAATACCGAAAATCAAAGCACGCAGCACACACAAAATAGTTCATCTATAGTAAACTACATAGAGTGAAAGTGGATTAATTAGCAGGGGATAAAAATAGATAAAATATTAGCAGACAAGGGGTAAAGTATTCTCCCTAGGTCTTGCAGTCACTTGTGCTGTGTGCGCTTATTTCATGGGCACAAGTTAGTGGGACCTCCTCATAGCCGAGTGCTGCGAAAACGATTCGAAACGTATCGTGTAGTAACTGCCGAGTATCGGTACCTTTAAGTCGACGGCCCCGTTGCACATGAGATGCTGCTGCCAAGGTTTGACGTTGCCTGTTGGCGGAACTAACGAAACTTGTTTGAAATGCGATTGAACGAACGACGGACAGCGATGCACAATAAACGCACACGTTTGGCTCGGCTCAATTCGACACTTCTCTTCTCTTCTCCTTTCGACTCTTCTCATCTTGTCTGAACTTGGCTTTCTGAGATCGGATCGACTCGTCTCGACTCGACTCGACTCGCCTCGACTTGACTTGACTCGACTAGGCTGAGTCAGTCGGCGCTGGGGTGATCGTGATCGTCGTTATGGTGCGGCCTGAAGTAGCCGTAAGGCAAAGACAGCAGCAGAGCGCATATAGCATTTCGACATGCATAGCAGTTGCATTTTGAAATCATTGTTATTGTTGTTGTTATTGTTGCTCGTTGCTTGTTGCTGGTTGCTGGTTGCTGCTTGCTGCTTGGTGTTACGTCTATGTAATGTGCTTGGACTGTACTATCTGTATCTGTGTGTGTGTTAGTGTATTTGTTTTGAGTACCTACACACACAAGCGTGCGTCTACTTAGTACATATACTTATAAAGAAATGCATGCATACACATGCCATGTATGTCAGCGCGTATATAAAACAAAAAAAAACAATAAGTATAAAATTTTTGGTGTACTTTTTATTGCGCATCCAAATGGTTGCACATTTTTGGTAGTTTTAGGTTTTTGGCAATTTCCAGTTTTTTTTTTTTTTTTTTTTGTTGCCTGTTTTTTGTTTTTGTAACTTGTTTGTTGCTACGACCGGAATTTGTGTGTTTCAGTTTTGTTTTTTTTTTGGTTGCTTAGTTGGACATGTTAAGTATTTGTCGAAAGGCAAGAAAACCAAAGGCAACGGCAACTTTAATGGCGTTGTCGATGTCGATGTCGTCTTCAACGTCAAGCAAGCCAGTCATTGCGTTTGTGTTGTGCCACTTTTGGTTGGCAAACTTCATGCTTGGGTGCAATTTTAAAATGCATTATATTTTAACAGCGAAACGGGCAAGTGATAAACGTTTCTAAATTTACTCGCACCTTTCGCAATGTTTATTTTTTCTTCGTTTTTTTTCTTTTTATCAAAAATGAAATTTTTCTTTTTTTTAATAAATATATTTAATGTAATGCAGAATGCTTAACCCTGTAGCGAAAACATTACAATTAGCTTAAAAAATAAAAACAAAAAATATCCCATGAATATACAATTCGTTGAAAATAAATATTTCTCTGTTTAACTGGGTGTACAACGTGTGGTTTTTGTGAAATTCTCAGTTTTTTTTTTAGATTATGATTATTATATTATATGACTCAACTACAATAAATAATCTTTCATCACATCACAGAATTCCATATGCGATTAACTTTAAAATGCCTGCTCGATGCAACTACAGTGTTTTCCGGTTTAGCGATTGTCTCCGATTATTTTTAGAATAAGTTATTTTTCCAGGCATATTCACTTGACATTATAATAAAATAAGGTATAAAATTAACTTCAAAGCGATAAAACGATTTCATTGCCAATTGATTCGCTTGAACCAACACGCTTGGCTGTTGCCAATCGACCAAAGCGAATAAAACAAACCAAAACACACATTCAATAATAAACGAACAAAAAAAAAAACCAGAAGTCAAAAGAAAATAAAAAATTAAAAAATAAGGTGTTAATTTCAAAAGAAAAAAAAAAAAGAAGAAAATTAAATAAAAACGGTTTCACTTTCAAAAATTAAAATAATGTTAAATGCAAAGTATGTCAAGGGATCATCAGTAATGAATTTTTGGCTTAATTTTTGTGTCGTTATTTACTTGACGAACAAATGCGCGGTCGATGCCGCTTGCGCTGATCAGTGGGGCAGGCATGCGGACGGACGGCAGAACAAACAAGCAAACAAACCAGCGGACAACCGATCATGCAAACAGTCGAAAAAGCGATCGCGTAAGCAAACAAACCTCAAGGTGATCCTGTTGCAGCAAGCGCAGGTGTGAGTTCTCGACAATAAGACGTTGGCCTGATGAGTGGGTACTCCACACTACCGAGATGCGCTGTGATGTGGGCGCAGCAGCAGACGCCTGACTACCATTGCCAGAGCGAACAAGCGAACCAGCGAACGATCAACGAGCTTTGCTGCTGTCGTATTACAGCATTTCTGTTGAGCAATCAGACGACTTCCCCGCTTATTTTAATTTTCAACTATAAAATATATAAAATATTTTATGGGGTTTTCAACAAAATTACCATGCATAATAAAGTAAATAATCTTAGGCAACGAACATTTTATATACAAATGCAAGACATAAAATAAATATTTACGCTTTCATTTAAGTTTCAAGTTTAACTTAAGAGTATTAATTTTTACATATAATATATATGATGGCATTATCAATTTATTTAATATTTTCATTTCAAGTTTACAAACTACCTTAGGAGAATAAATAAAACTTGTCCAAATGTGGTTTATCATGACCATGATATGAATATTTATCAAAAATTAACGAAAGGATCAACAATATAGGCCAGAAGTCAGATCTTCAGTTCATGTATAAATACTATAAATCGTTACGCAAAATACTTGACAGGCATACACCCAAATCGTGATGAACATGAATAAACTAAAACCTATGTAGTTTTACGTGATACTGACAGTTATATAGTATGAACTTAAATAGATCAAATGGTCAGGTAGACAAAATTGGATTAATTAAAAATATGTTAAGCTTATAATTAAGTTTATTCCTTTTAAAATTCTAATTTGAATAAAATTTATGTTTTTTTTAAGTTATCCCAAAAAAAATAAGTGTCTAATAAATATATCAAACACCGTAAGAACTGACTCCAAAGACTTGCATTACCTAGAGGCCTCAAGATGGCTTCATCTGGCTGTGTTTAATTTAACCACTAATAGAGAGTACAGTCAGAATAACTTTGTCAGTGTTGCTGTTGGTTATGATAGCATTTCAGTTAAGTTTAACTAAAGATAAAGCGCTAAATGCTGATAACAACTGGCAACAACAACACGACCATGTCCACCCAAAGCAAGTCAAATTAAAGTGCTGCCATTTCATTTAACGTCAGCCAGCTAAGCACTCAGGACAGTAGTGGCAAGAAACGGGAAAACGATGACGACTTTGCAACGTCTTGCCGTGTTTGTTTATTTGTTTGTATGAAATTTTCCCAAGTTCATTCGACCATCCTGAAGTTTAATACTTACATATACATACATACGTACAAGTATGCATGGACAACAACAAACAAGAAGCACAGCAACAACAAAAAAAAAACAAAACACAACAACCTCATCAGTATGCATTTTATTTAAGTTTAGTGAATCATTGGCAAACTGCTTTGACTACTCAATGCTTCGTCCTTCGTCCTTTTTATGATTTTATGTGTAATTTTCAATTATGACTTCCTTTGGCGTGGTTTTAAGCTAAAACCAGCCACGCCCACCCACAAACGAGAACACAAGCACGGGGGCCATCAACACGACAACAACATCATCCAGCCAAGCGCGTGACTAGTGACCCAATGTATGTGGCCAAAGTCAGTGAGTGGCTGAGTAATTTACAGCGATTCGTTGGACCCTTGGGTGTGCGAAGACTCTGGCTCTGCCTCTGCCACTGATTCCGGCTGTGGATGTGAGGTATGGGTGTGGGTGTGGGTGTGGGTGTGAGAATGTGTGTGGGAGTGTGGGTGTCGGTGATAGCGTTGACTGACTTATTTAATGAAGACTTTATGCTGTCTGTAATTTGCCTTAATTTGAATTCTGAAGTCCATACATTCTTACAAACACTTATACACACACATGCACACCAAGGACGCTGCGGTTGGCAGCAGACGAGGTAGGAAGTTATTAAGGACATATGCTGGTAAAAGGACTTGTCTGTATGCACACGTACAAACATACACACATAGACAGACAGACAGACAGACAGACAGACTGGCGTGCAGACGGACAGACACTTATGTGACCGCAAAAATATTTCACACGCTCGTCTTGGGTCAGATTTGTGCATGTGTTTGCCTGCTTACTTGCTGCTTGGCTGCTTGGCTGCTTCTCTGCTTGGCTTGGCTTAGCTTGGCTTGGCTTGGTTTGGCTTCGCTTGGCTTGGCTACTTGGCCGGCTAGACGTGTGGGCGTTCGGGTGGGTGGATGTGTGAGTGTGGATTTGCTGCTTGCTCTCGTTGTACATCTGCTTGCCTGTATGTTCATTTCCGTTATGCTTGCTGGGGTGGCATTTTGGGTTGAAGACGTTGACGATTAGCAAAGACGACAGACAACGCAGCATTGTCCTTAATTCCATTTGTTGTTGGTATTCTGCTGGTAATCCCTGCTTTTTGGTTTATTTTTATACCATTTTTTTTTTTGGTTTTTTTTCTGTTTTGCTTTGTTGCTTTGCGGCTGTTGCTTCTTTCGTGTTGTCTGTCTTCAGTCTTGCCCGCCTGCCTGTCTACCCGCATGCCAACCCACCCGAGTGTTTTGCCTTTGATTTTATTTATTTATTTTTTGTTTTTTTTCTTTATTATTATTTTATTTTTTTGTTTATCAGTTGTTGTTGCTGTCTTTAGTTTGGCTGCCCTGTTGCTTGGCGTTGGTTGCTTTGCTGCCTGGTTACTGTCCTGCTGCTAGTGTGCTGAGGTCCTCTTAATATATAAATATGTATATACACATAGCTATACATATACATACACATACATATATATTTATTTTTTTTTTTTCTTTATGAATGCGTGCGCGTATCTGACGATCCGGCCGCCCGTCCACTTTACTTCGTCTGTGCTGTCCGTCCATGTGTTTTTTCTTTTTGTTTTTTTTTTTTTTTTTCCTTTTGGTGTCGCACTTGCATAATTTGTAGGTCATGCATATTTGGCATGTTTGACATGTTTTTCTTCGTGTTTTACATGAAAAACACTTAAGGGTGCGAAAAATGGGCATGACTTTTCTTATTGGCTTTGTGGGTTTACCGTTATTATTGTTGTTGTCGTTGATTTCATTCATTTATTTATTTTTATGTTTGTTTGTTTGTTTGGCCCCTTATGCGTATGTATGCGAGTTGTGAGTTATAAATAAGTGTGGGCATTTAATTTAATTTGTACTTAGCAAACGTTGATAACTGTTATCCTTGGTCAGGATCGGAAATGCGCACACACACACTCATCTGTATGCACATATGTAAATATGCCCATGCCATTTATCGATTCCGAAACTTGTTACTCAGTTCTCTTTTAAAGCAATTGAATTTTTCATTTTGTTATCACAATGGAATTAATCTTCAACGGCAATTGAAATGTATCTTATGAATAAGCTTTTGATTAAGAATATACAAATCCAAAGATAATTAAAAACTTAACATTAAATGAACGGCAAATGCTTAAAGAGCTTTCGAATATATTTAGAACTTTTAATAAAAAGTAACATAAAATTAAGTTCAATTAGTTAATAGAATAATAAAATAACAGAGGCTCGCATGAAGCCATTCAGAAGTAGTAACAATTCTAAGTTACACATATGCGCAGGCGACATTATCCTGTCAAAAGTTTTACAGCAGCATGATTTTTGTTCGTGCTGCAATATTTTGTCTGCAGAAACGTAGATGAGTCTGTGCCATTCTAAGAGATGTAGGATTGCAGAGTTACTTCATGTTGTCGAGTAAGAATAATTTCGAAGATTTGGGTCGAGTTGCCAAATTAACACGACAACTATTTGCTATCAAGACCAATAAACCAAAATTTTGCAATAACCACATATGTAACACTACAAATACCAAATAGAAAAGAAAAAACAAAAGAAAAACCAAAACAAAAAGAAAACAACTGAAACCAGTGACCATGACCATGAAAATCGTGCCAATGTTGCTTATGAATTTTATTAGGCATAAGAGCAAAGCAAAGTGAAATGTTCCGATTTTCCACACTCACTCGTGCACACGTGTTAGCACACACCCACAGACAAACACCGACCACGACGACAACACGCAAAGTGACCCAAACGCTAAACGAGTTCTGCTGCTTAGCACACTTGTCAAGTCCGCTGCCAGCCATGCTTCCTGACTGCTGCTGCTTCTTCAATCTTTTTTTGGTTTTTTTTTTTTTTTTCTTTTCCTCTTTGGAAACTTATGTGTGCTGCCTTGGGGGCGCTATTGGGGTGGCCACAACTACGACTTTGACTTAGACTGCCAACACAATTTCACTCTTGGGTAAGCTGCCGAATACCAAACGCTGCGCATGATGTGCTTTTAAAACGTTACTCAACCGCTGCGACGCAGCTCATCTCGTCGTCTCATCGCATCTGATCGCAGCTCGCCTCAACTAATCTTGTCTCACTCTAGCACTGTGCGCTAGAGTCTCGCAGGTATTAAGTGAATTAATTAGCAAAAAAAAGCCTCACGCACACACCGCAAAGCTAGCAAAAGGCTGTCTCAGCTGTCTCAGCTGTCTCTAGCTAATAAAATTAATATATGCAGGCGGGCGTTTGTGCTATCCCAAGAAAGCGGAAATCAACCCTAAAACCATTTTAACACTTTTATGCTCCCAATGTCTGTTTTTGTGTTTTTCTGTCGGTTTGTCTGTCCGTCTGTCTGTCTGTCTGGCTGGCTGTCTTTCCGTTTATGAAGACTCAACAGCGAGCTGTTAGCTGTAAACTGTAAGTAATGAGCAGTGAGCGAGCGTAAGGAATTCTCATGCCCGTTTATTGATATAACAATTGTCTATTGTTGTTGTTGCTGTTGTTGTTGTTGCTGTGGCTGTTTATGGTGTTTATGAGTGTGCATAGTTTGCCGTATGTCGGTCGTTATTTGCTTTTGGTGTTTCTGCTGTCATTTATGGGGTGTCCGGTTGCTGTTACAAAACCGGAAATGCCGGCCCGTTTAGTTGGACGGACACAAGTGAGGCAGTGTGCAAATTAGCATGCATGAACTTATACATATGTGTATGTGCGTGAATTTGCGCCTCGTCCGTATGCCTTTATGCCTGTGTGTGTTTGTGTGTGTGTATGTGTATGTGTGCATGTCCCGGTCCGCCCGATTAGGCCCATCAAAGGATTAGCAGCAATGAAGCACATAAACTGAAAGGATGATGAAACGACGATAGGTCGTACGATACAAGTAAAATTCAACGACTTATGTCGTCCGGAAGCATAAAACTGTTGTCACGACGTTGACTTGGTGCACTTGGCAGGGGATGACGTGCGGTCTTTGCCGGAGCAAAAGGTCAAAGGTTTAAAAGTTTTGACACGCAATTACTTATGTGGGATATGCATATGTGCATGTGTGTGTGTGTGTGCGTGTGCGTATGTGCGTGCCAAAGGGTTTGGGCTAGCATGGGATGGCATGGGCTGGGTTGATTTGGTTTTGGTTTGAGCTTTGCTTGGGTTGGGTTTGGGAACGAGGTTAAGTAGTCTGACAAAGAAACTGTTGGTTAAAGGGTTCACACTCGTTAAGGGGCGATAATATTATTTTAAGTGATTTTATGATGAATTTCTTGTTTTGGGACAACTTTGCGCTGTTTTTGTGAGCGACACTTTTCGTATAAAATTACATAATTACCGTTTGTTGCCGGGCCGGAGACTTACATGTGCGTTTTATAGACCTAGTTAAGTGGTTTGTCACGGTTTGCGGGGATTGCTGCATATGTGTGTGTGTGAAATGTTCAGTTGGCTTTGTGGTTTTAAGCCGTTTGAACTTTGAACTTGCAAAGTGTACATTTTAGGTGTTCTGATAGCTTAATCAGTTTTTGATAGCATGTGTGAATGTGTGAACGGAAAGGTAACCAAATAGTTCTGTTAGTGATAAAGTGGACATTTGTGCTATGAAATGGTAATCAAATGTGTATGGAAAAGCCATTGTAGCTTACTAATTAATAGATCTTCTCATAATGAATTAAACTAGCAGCAATGAAAAAAAAAAAAAACACGTTAAGAAAAACAACCCACAACAGTGTAAAGTTGCTAAGAGGAACCCTTTAAGAGATTATTTTATCGAAAAAACTTTAGAGATTGATTAGATCACTCGCATAAAATTCGTGCAGCATCGAAGTAGCAACTTCTAAGACGGAGCATTTACAAATTATTTTTTTTTTTTTTTATATTCTATCAAATATGCCAACATTGCCAAAAAAAACAAAAAAAAAAAAAAAGAGCGACAAAAAACTGAAATACGATAAGCTAAACAAATGCAGCTTTTTCAGATCATAGAAGATCAGACGACACAACATGTGGACAACGAATAAGCAAACACACTACACACGCATACACACATGCACACAAGCTCACTTAAAAATGAGTTTACTTAAAGTGCATTGATCCCAAGAACCCAAAATATATTTATATTGCATAGCCAAAAACTAAAGCGAAGCAAAGCAAACCAAACCAAAGCTCAAAATGAAGCCAACAGAGCATGTCGGGGACATATCGACAGACAGGAAGAGCAAATAAACTAAGACTAAGCCACGCTATGTACGAAATTGTGCCTGCATGTGTGTCTGATCGCAAAAACAAAAAAAACAACAGAAACCAAAATAAGCACATTTCTATGTAGTAGATGCGTATGTGTGCATGTATATCGTCGTCACTAATGTATATTATGTATGGAGTGGCACAACCCTAGTTCGGTGTATACAACAAAACATAAAACTAAACCCCAGGCCTGGGCTATGCAGCACTGAGCTCAGCCGAAAAGGCAAAGCAATCAGCGGCAAACTTCTACAGCTGGCTGCAGTCTGAGCAATTCTGTGTGCACTGTACAGTACGTAATGGAAGCGGCGCTCTCAGCGCGCAAGCGATAGACCCCGATTCCTGTGTGCCGAGTGTGCGCTGGAGCTGATAGCTGATGGTTGATGGCACCCGTGTAAGCAGTCTCAACCTCTAGAAGGCCAACGCCAAGGCTCACACAAGCAAAGTGCATCTAAAAATGTTCTTAAAGCAGCGACAAAGGCCAACACAAAATTTAATGCAGTTGATGCATGAGTGTGCGGGTGCATTGGGGGGATCTGCAGGGCGAACGCACAACGATCATGTTGAAAAATTTCCAGCTCACATGTCATTAACCGAAATTTTTTGGCAATGAAAGAGCAGCAGCAGCAACAGCAGAAGCGAAGCAGAAGCAACAGCAGAACAAGTCTACAGAACAACAATAACAATAACAATAACAACAACAGCAGCAAAGTAAAAATACAGTAAAAATAGATGCAAGGCAAGAGCGAAGGCAGCATGAGCAATCGAGCGTGCGAGTGAGTGAGCATGCGAAAATATAAAAATTGCGGTCTTTGAACTGTCAAAAAAACGCCAAAACTTGCAATAACAAAAAGCAAAAAAAAAACAAAAAAACACCATAAAAGGCACATAGAAGAAGATGATAAACAACAAAAAGGAAACACAAGTGAATTGAATGAGAAACAGGCGTGTGGTGCATGTTACGAAGCAACTAAACGAAACGTAGCGAACCGAACCGGTCAGCAGTAACGCAGCAGCAGCAGGAGTTTAGAGAGCGTACAACACCAGCAAGAGAGAGATAGAGAGAGAGAGAGAGAGAGAGAGAGTGTGTGTGTGAAACCGTTGCGTTTGCTCATGTATGCAAAAGCTCTCCCACGATGATCATCGCATGTTATGCAGTTTGCTTTGCAACTTTTCGCTTCGCTTCGCTTCGGTTCAACTCGGTTTGATTCGGTTCGGTTCGGCTTTCCAAAATTTTAACTCGAAATAAATTTTTGGCAATTTGTATCTCTTTGTGAAAAAAAAAAAAAAAAAAAACAGAGCAGAGATGGAGATAGAGAGAGCGAGATAGAGAGCAAGAGACATTTGCCACATTGAAAACTGGGGAAGTGTTATTTACTATATAAATACAATACAGATGCACTTTTGACTAAACGCGATTTTGAGTGATGTTATTTTTCTGGTTTCCGTTTTTTTTTTTTGCTTTTGTGTTTTTGCATTTAGGCTGGGGCGTTGCACCATGTGTGTATTGGTGCGAGTAAGAGCAAATATTCATTATTATATTAAAATTTTTGCTCACTGAAGTTTGTCATTTGCTAAAGCTATGGGGCTTTATGCCGTCATACACTGATCTTGCCCTCTTACCCACACTATTGCCAAACAACAATTACCTTGATCTCACACACAGTCTCTAACACGTGAACTTAATATGTACATATATATTTTTCTGATATCGCCTGCTGTCAAGCATTATCGCACTCATCGTCTTTTATTTTTTTTTTTTTTTATCTGTCTTTCTGTACACTCGCTTCACCGTCCTTCTACAACAACCATTGCGCGGTTAGGGTCTTTTTATTGTGTGATGCTTTGTTTTTTTATAGAAACCTCAAAAAAGTTGCATTGAAGCCGTTAACCTCGGTACGCGCGTTCGACGTCCGAAATTTGTGTCGGTTTTTATGATTTTTTCTCTTTTTTTTTTTGTTTGCCATAAAATAAGCTCAAGCTGCGCTGCAATAGTCATAGTCGTTGCCGTGCTTCATTGTGTTGTCATCATTGCCGACGTCGACGCACTTGCAGCTAAAGTTATTTGCTATTATATGCACAAGATGATCATTTTGGATGCTACAATAAAAATCATTTTATTTTACTTTTTTGTATTTTTTTTTTTTCCTTTTTGTATTCTTTGTTGTGTTTTTATTTGGTTTCTTATTTATTTATTTTATAAAAGAAAAAAAAAAAAATAAAGAAATCAATCGCATGAAACTGGCTGATTTCTCCATGCGCAAGATAATTTGGCAAATTTTTCGGTGCTGTCAAAAAGCGAATGTGTGCACTCTAAGGCAAAAGGCAAGAAAGTTAACTACTCACGCTGTGTTCACTTGCTTACAAAGCCCCCCAACCCTCGCGATCACCGTTTGCATCTGATCCATCTTAAACATACACACATACTCATACATACACAGTCTCTCTCGCTCTGTCTCTCTATCTCTATCTTCGCTTCAACTTTTTCTGACTCTCTCTCTGCCTCCCCCTCTATACCTCTAGCGCATTGTGATCTCGCTTACGGTCGCTGAAACGCGGAAGATGCACTCTTAGCAGGCCCTAAATCATGTAATCAAGCTTGGCACATAGTCGTAATATTGCAGACGAACAAACATACAGACGGTCGGACGGACCGACAGACAGACAGACAAGGCGGGTAACATGCGTATATGTGTCGGAGCATTTCTGCTGCTGCTGCTGCTGCTTGCCCATCTTCTGTTGCTCTTTGTATGCAAGCGTGAATAAATGAACACACGCACACACACATGCACACACACACATATAAATATATATAGATATATATATATACATATTATATGAATATACGAGTAGTACAGTGAATGCGAATAATTTTGGGTGCATTGTATAAGCAACCAAAATATAGAAAGTTGGCTTTGTTTGTTGTACTTTTGCACATTTGTTTATTTTTGACTTGATTGTAGATTTCTCTTTTTTGGCTGCCATTGGACCAACCGATGTGATTTCCCATACCTCTCTTTCCTTTTTTAATGAGTCTTTGCAAATATTTTCGTTTGTTTTTGTGGCTTTATTAGTGCATTTGTTGATTCTCCTCATGATTTATTACATTAACAAGCATCGATTTTCTTTAATATTGGAAGCAACAACAATTTAAAGAAATTTGGGGCACATTTTTTTTTCTTTTTAAAGTATTTTAAAAACATTGAATATAACAATTGACAATGTCAGCAAAGATACCTCTCTTTTGATTCTAATTAATAGATCATTTGCATTTTCTATGAATATTTCCACCCTCTCTAAGAGTGCCACCCAATGGATTCTTATATGCCACTGTAAATATATTAGAGATTAGTAAAGGAGATATAAAACATCCTGGTTTGATGTCTCTATAAGCTTTGAAGGGTATACCTGCACTGCCGTAGTGTGAAGTTGGTGCTACGACGGTTGACTGAGGTAGAACAATTCACCTTCATATGCCAGCATTGGGTTACACTTTTCAAAAAATTTATTAATTTTAGTTTTTTACTTGTTTTGGTTATATATTTTTCTAACGCTTTTTGACTTCTTGTTTTAATTATTTTTTTTTTTATTTACATAACATACGATAAAATTTGATTAACATTAACATTGCAGGAACAGCTAGTCTACATTGGGACAAGCTTTAATTATTTAATTGTAAAGATTAAATAAGGCAATTTAATATATTTCAAAATTTTTACCGAGTTGAACGACTTCTTAAAATTGATGAGGTATATTGGTGATGCTATACTGGTGTCTGTCACTGCACACTTCTCCAATTATTCTATCATTAAGCTCAGCATCTTTATTTTTAATCATACTGTTTCTTTCTAGTTTTGTAGCCGAAGGGATTAACTTTCTTGGAGAGCCTCACAATTGAGGCAGTTTTCAAGAAATAAGAAGCAAAGTCGGCGTGTCAAATAAAGTTTAAGGGAGTTACGATTTTAGTATTTTGGTTCCTTCTTCCCTTCTATATATGAATTCAAAAAACATGGTAAATTCAAAGGCGCCTCGAATCAATATACTTAATATTTGACATTAAGCATGGCTCTACATGTAAAAATTTGTAGCCTCGCAAAGCCTGTTTCACATATGCAGCAAACACAACACAAACCCCACTACATTACATTTTACTTGAATTTCCTTTCCATTTTTTTTTTTTTTTCTGACATTTCATTTTTACCATCTCGCGAAAATTCTGAATTGTTCATAATATATTGTAAACAAACATTCGAACAGATTTTCTTAGCACAATGGGTAGATCAATTGTGTTGGCACCAGCCGTGCTGTCGGCGAGAAGTATTGCTTTTTTATTTTAAAATGTTGAAATTTTCTTTACACTTACATAGAATAATTTTTATATGGTCAAATCTATGACATTACATGATCCAATGTTTCTACCACGAAGGGGAAAACTGTACTTTTTCGTTTTGATGAATTTTTTTTCCTTACATTTTTTGTATTATATAAGCGTATGTTAGCCAATTGTTGTTTTCAAATGAGCAAGTAAGCGCTATAGAGAATGACAAAAAAAAGAAAGAGAGAAAAGAAGTCAGTGGGCAAATGGGCTGGTGGGCGTGTGCGTACATGAGTCACAAGTGCAGTGTGTTGCAGTGGCATTGTCTGTGCGTAAGTGAGTTTTTGCATTAATTTTTTTTTTTTTTTTTTTAATTGTTTAAATTTTTTTTGGTTGTTTTTGCACAAAATTGTTGCCACAAAATGTCTACAAGCGCGAAACTGCGTGCAAAACGACAAAAAAAAAAGAAGAACATTGAAACCTTACTTACACCCTTCCACACTCGCACAAGGAGATAGAAAGAGAAACGGTGTGCATGAGAGCGAAAGAGAAAGAGTAACGGGGAAACAATGCAATTGCAGCAAAGTGCATCAGTAGTAGGCAATGCTGTCTGTTGCTGCCGTGGCTGCCAACAATGAAAGAGCAAAAACAAGACAAAACAAACAAACAAAAAAAAAACCAAAAAAAAAAATAAACGCGTGATATAAAAAGGCGCGCAATAGCAATAGCAGCAACGACAGCAAAACCAACAACAACAACATCAGCAGCAGCAATGCACACAGCATATATCACATTAACATCAGAGTTTAATATATAAAAATAACGCATAACAACAACACTAACCAAAATAATTACAACGACGACAACGACAAGTTGTACAAAAAAAAAAAAAAAATAAACAAAAAAGCAACCAACAGAACCGCCGAAAACTCCCAAAAAAAAAGTAAAAAAAAAATATATAAAATAAAATAATATATAAAATGTTAACCAAAAAAAAAAAAAAGGGAAAATACAGCAAAGCAACAATACACATAGGACCAAACATTTTACATGACTTGCCACATATGACCGTAGCACACAGCCCATCCCGAAACGCATCCCGATGCTCATCCCCGCTTCCATTCCTATGCCCTTCTTCACATTTGCTCGTCGTCGTCGGCTCATTTATGGCAGTTAATGCACTTGCCGCCCCTAACGTCCCACCGCGGTGCTGCAACTGCCAAACATCCAACCCAATAGCTCGTCCACCGGCAACCCACAAGCAGCAGCACAGCACAGCACAGCACGGCACACACAATACACCCGGCCTACAAATACGCCTGCGTGCTTTTAGCAAACTGCTGACACTTTTATCCTGCTGCATACGCACGGAAATAAAATGCAAATTTCCAATTGCCATCAACTGGCATCTGGCCGTGCAGCAACGCATCCACGTGACTTGGCTGTGAGTTTCCCGCTGGGTGGGTGGCCTGGCGGCGCTCGAAACTGGACACGGTGTAAGTGAGTGTGCGTTGCATAGGCCTACGTTTTAATAATAATGTGTACATGCATGCATTTTGTTTTCGTTGTTGGCGTTGTTGTTGTTGTTATTATTATTATTATTATTTTTGTTGTTGTTATTATTGTTTTGCTCTTTGCTTTATTTGTAACATTTTTTCGTTTTTTGTTTTTTCTCTTTTTGGATTTTTATTCGTTTTCCAGTGACATGGTTTTTTTTTTTTTCGTTGATACTTTTTTTTACTTTTGTTGGAATTTTTTTATTTTATTTTCACTTTTGTTTTCGTTTATTTTTAAATTGCTGTATGTACGAATATATTTGATATTTATTGTTGTTGTTGTTGTTGTTAGCGTTGTCGTTGTTTTCGGGTGTGCATAAATTTTATTTTGATTTTTTTTTCTCATTCGCACTGTGGGCGTTTGGGCTTACATTTGTTCAATTGTTTTATTCTTTTCTTATTTTTTTTTTCTTTTTTTTTTTTACATATATGTGCTATAAATGTAAATGTACAAATGCATGCATACATGTATTACGCATACGCACCGTTGTGTCTATTATAAAAATTACATGATGTCCAGCGCCAACTAAAATTTTCCCTATCCTCATATGACGCACGCTGACTGCGATATACGCATTAATAAAAAAGAAATATGCAAAAAATATAAATAAAAAGCATAAAAATGTATACGAAAAATGTTTATGGAAAAAAATGAAAACACTTGTGTTCACAAAATAATCTCAATAAATTATCCTACCTGAGCAGTACACTATGGACTCATCGACACTTGGAGCTTATAATTGAACGTACGATCCAATTGCAAGCATGAAATGCATATGATGATCTCGCTAATGTGTCACAACTCAAAATTTGTCATGAAAGAGATGTTGTAATTATTTGTCGTAATTTGCTTTAAAAACACAGTTTTGCCTCTCTTCATGATTACTTTCCAAGTAGTTCGCAATAGGTGAAAGTGTTTTATTTTTAAGAGTTTAGTGTTTGTTTTAAGTGTATTTTTACGTTTGTATTGAAAACATTTTCATTCATACCGGCTTCTAAATAATCCACTTTATTTGAGAAAAAAGATTCATTAGCTCGAAAACAGTTTTTTGCGCTTCCTGAATATTTAATTTTTTTATGTTGTGACACTTTAGTTAAACGTGTTCGATATGATGCCTTTCGTCCCTAGTAAGTTCAATATGTCTGAATCAGTGTTTATTCAGGTATCACTGTTGGTTCGTTTTTGCAATGATCAAAGCTTATCACAATTCAACTATGGCGCTTTGTGATCGTATTTACAGTGCTCTTAATTAGATGCGCACAAATGTACATAGATATGGACGGTGGCAAAAAGAGATGCTTACATTGGTTAAAATTCGTGCATCGTGTTGTACATTTTTATTTTGGCCTTTTGCGTTCACCAAAAAAGGTCGCAAAATAAAAAACAGTTTTTATAAAAAAAAAGCAATTTGTTTTAAATTCAGCCTAAAAAACAAACCAAAACGAAATACAAGATAAATGAATAAAAAACTGAACGAAAAAAATTGTAATTATACAAAAAATGTACATAGCGCTTGGTAAATAGACGTTGATGTCTGCTGCTGAGCGTAGGCCCTCTTTGCCGTTGGTTTATGTTTTTTTCTGTCTTTTTTTTTTTTCTTTTAGCTTGAAGGGCTGCTGGATAATTGCGATTCTGTTTCTTATTTTTTTTTTTTTTTGGGTGTGCTTTTTTTTTAATTCATAATTTTTATTTTTCGGTTATTGCATGGATGCATTGCAGTTGAGTGCACCGCTTGGGTGTGAAAATATTTGCGTAGTGTCAGCGGTGTACCGAACCCCACCTCAGCCGCATGGTCGATGGTTGCTGGTCCGTTGCGTGGCGTGTTTATCTATTGTATTGTATTACGCGCGTACTTTGGATTATATTATGTCGCCCCGAAATAGCCGCAAAAAAACATTTTTATATTTTTTTTTTTTTTTTTTTGTTTTTTGTACATTTTCGATTAAACAATATTTGCTGGTTTTATTTTTTCGGCGCAGAGACCTGCATGTGTATGAGTGTATTTATTAAATTACCAACACACAGAGCCACACTTTTATATTATCAACTGATTTTCATTTATTTTTGATTTTATTTTTTTTCTGATTATTTATTATTCCTTTATTTTTTTTTTTTTCTTTTTAGCTATTGAATTCATTTATATATAAAAAGGCAGCCATTTTTAAAAATCGTTTGCAAATTAATTCTTACTTATTTTTTCTTTGTGTTGTTTGTTATTTTTTTATTTATGTTAAAAAACATCATATAATGTAATATGTAAATTTTCGCTTAAAATGTACATAAGTGTCAATATTTGCTTTTTTTTTTTTTTTTGTTTTTGTTTTTCTTGTTGATGTTATTCATGTTTGCTATTAAATTTGTTGCCAAAAAGAGAGTTACAAAATCTACGCCTTCAAGGCAAAATGCATAAACAAGAAACCCATACAAAAAGGAAAAGCGTTTTTTACCACATCAGTCGGTCTAAAAAAACAAACAATAGTTTTGATTTATATTGATCATTAAAAGCATTAGATCAGCTTTAAGAACTTAAGTTGATTTCTAGGACGCATTTGAGTACCATAATCCTTCAATTTGTTTACCCAAGTTATGGCAGTGTGCTGTTGAAATCTAAAGAGATCAATTTCGTTTGCACGACATAACTTTTTATTTATCGAAATTAAGGTCAAGAATTAGATTCACGACATTGTCATATATGAATGATTGACTGCAAATATAAGAAAAGTTATAAAGAATTTAAAAAGTAAGTCGCCTAGGAGCCGGCCTTAAAAAAACAAAAATATCTTCAGAATTAAAAATAGCAAAAAAAAAAAAAAAAATCCATATAAAAAATGATCGCTTGCAGCCCTAAAAGTGCCATCATGATATCATGTGTCACATGTAACAGCAAGAGCAATAGCAGCAGCGAAAGTAACTTATAGCAACAACATTACCTGAGCCACAGCCTAATCGTAGCTGACTCAGCACATCGATCAGGCAATATACTACACACACATTTAAAACAAAATTTCATATAAAATGCACAAGTATACGAGAGTTATGTGAACATATTTAAGGCCTATTAAAACTCAATTATTTTACTTACTGTACTTGATCTAAGTTAAGTGTAAAGTTGGGTATGTATGAGCTGCTGGAATTTAATGAATTCTGTAATGACCATGGAGCAATGGATTGGATCGTAATCTAAAACATTGCTTAGACAACACAGTGCGTCTACTTGGCACTAATGATAAGTATAATATCATGACACTTCCTATACCGTTCTAATTTTATTATGCAGAATTCAGAATTCATATTCTAGCGACATTGAGGTATGCTTCCAAGTTAAAAACAAATCCTGCAGCACAAACTTGATATTCTACAAGAGTTAGAGTTTGAGTTGAACCCAATGGGTCGTCGATTGTATTTTTACAAGAACTAGCCAAACAACTAGTTCGTGTCATACCGCGTAGGCGGTGAGGGGCCGCTTATAATATTTTCCAGCTCTGTCATGCCTGGCGGCAACTGGAAGACATAATGGCATGTTTTTGTTAAATTTAAATATGTGTACAAACGTGCATAAATGAATATTTTTTGATGTTTTCAGCGCTAATTTAAAAATATAAAAACAAGTTGCTACACTGAGCCTATATACGCAATATGAACGCTTTTGTACAGGCATATTAATTATTCAACTAATTTCGATTATTTTTAATTATTATTTATTGAACTTATGCCGCGCTGCGCAAAAAAAAAATACAAAAAAAAAAACGTATGCACGAAAAAAATATACATACATATATTAAAAATTATATATGTATATAAATACATAGAAACATATATATATATGCATTATACATATGTACATAATAATTAATGTGCGGCTCAATGTGTGCTCGTTCGCACACCACTCAACGGCCTATTGAGCAAACATATTACGCATACGCGCTGTTGTGCACTGTCCAAAAAAGAAAAAAAAAAAAAAGAAATCAATGTTAAAAAAATTCACCCAAACGAAAATATTTAAAAAATACAACAAAAATCAAAAAAAAAAAAAAGGTAAACAAACACACACACACACAGACCCAAGTGCGCTGTGAGTAGAAGTTGCAGAGCACCTAACAGCAGAGCAGTCCTACACGCATGTTGTGTATATCGGCTCAGCCCACATACCCAGCAGGCCTATGGCGCATGCCAAGCGCAACTGACTGCTGCCGAGGGTGCCATGCGCAAGCTGCAAATTTGATTATGCCAAAATTTGGCAATAAAAAAACCAACGACAGAAACTAAACACAACAAACTTACATATGATAATTAAAATTAATTGACTTGCACGTCCTTTGGAAATATTTTAACAAATTTGTTCGGCAAAATTGCTAAACGCAAACTGTCTCAGTATTCTGTTAACAGCCTTTTATTTTGGAACCCAACGGTCTGCGCTCGTAGAACCTTCGACTGTGATCAACAAAAACAGAGCCAAATGTATGTAGATATACGTTATATACATATATATTACGGATATCTGTCAGATGAGCCTTTGCACGGCAATCCTTTAGCAAGTGGAAAATAGCTTTATTGCAGTTACCTGTGGAGCTCCGCATGCATATTGCAGAATTATTCATTCGCTGTTTTTTCGGTTTTATATTTTCATTAATTTTAGCACCTTTGGCAAACAATTTCATATTTATGTACAGATATCGTTGGCATGGCCCAGCCTCGTAGGTGCGTTGCAGTCCGTGCAGTATACAAGTATTTGTGCGTGCATTTAAGCACATTTTTATATAATTTCACCCGAAAAACAACAAATCCTTTTTTGGTTGTTTTGTTCTATTTTTTCGCAGTGCTTTTCATATTTTTATATATATTTTTTTTTTTTTGGAAATTTTTTATTTTAATTTTTTCTCTACTGTTTTCATATATATGTGTGGCTGTATGTGTGTGTGTGTGTTAAAGTTACGTCCTTGTTGCCGCCGCGGCCGCCTATGCTGGCAAATGTTACAGCTGCATTGCATTTGTAGTAAATAAATGCAAAAGTGGGCAGTGTAGCAGCAGCAGCAGCAGCAGCGACAGTGTCTGGTGGCCAGCAGTCGGGTTGCTGTTGGAGACGATCGGCTGGCGAGTACGTCGGCATCGACGTCATTATTGTCAATTCAGCGCAAGTGTGAGCCCAACATGCGTGCATGCGTTTATTGGGGTTGTTTTGCACGCATGCAGTAAAATACACAAAAAAAAAGTAAAATAACTACAGCAAATTAAAAAAAAAAAAATAGGGGAAAAATTTACATTCGGTTTGTTTTACCTTTTTTTTTTCTGGTTTTCGGATATTGTTTTTTGCTCGTAAGCTGGCATATGTATGTGAATGAACGCACGAGTCGGCGATTCGATGCAACTCACGGCTTCAACCCGACACATGCCGAACAAGCTGAGTGTGGCCGACCAAGCACACACACACACACACATATATTCACACACACTTAAGCACAACCACCCGCATACGCAGGTCCTGCACTGATCTCAATGTCATTGCATCGGCATTTGTGCATGCCATCAACGTTGGCGTTGACGTTGGCGTTAACGTCGCAGCTGACGTCGCCGTGGACTTCGCACATTTAGCTGGCCTATCGTTTTATTCGCCACTCTATGGCTTCTATTTATTTGTTGGCCGCTTTTTTCGGTTTTTTTTTTTTTCTTTTTTGTTTTTTAGTTTTGTTTCGGGGATGAGTTTTATTTTATAATTCTTTTATATATTTTCTTTTTTTATTTTTTATATTTTGTTTCATTTTTGGTCATTTGCCGTACTAAGTGCAAGCGAGTGCACATATGACGCGTTAAAACGAATGCAAGTAGGCGCGCACATTCAGGCTGCAGTTTTTCATAACCTTTTTGGTTTTTTTCGTTTTTAAGACAGTTAATTTTTTGTTTTCGTTTTTGTACATTTTGTTTTGCGCTTTGATATGCACTTATACGTACAAACATTTATGCATTATATTTTTTTTTTTTGCATTTTATTTTGGTTTCTCATTTGCCCTCCCAACGTTTGGATAGGCCTACACGCACGCGCTTAATGAAGGGATTTGGAAAGTATGCTTAGCAAGGCGTTGCGTGTGGCGCTCTTTCTTTTATTTTTTTTTTTTTTTTTTTTTGAAGGGGAGGGGTTGATTTGTTTTTTTTTTTCAGGCATTTTATATGACTGCGCACTTTTTAACTAAATAGATACTTATAATTAATAGGCACATTCGTTCCTTGAATAACGTATACGTGCAGTAATTACATGCATATATGAAATATTCAAACTTTTTAATCAAATATTTTTCCTGGAAATTGTAGGACATGATTATATCAATTTAAATACCTAATAAGATGGTGCTGTTCTAATACTTATTGACTCAATTATTACATTACAATAATTATTAATCAGCATGTAGAAAATACCAACAAAATTTTTTTTTTTTTTTTTTTTTTTCAAAAAAATCCTCATTTTTAGTTTACTGTGCCTATGACAGCAAAAATGTTTCTTCATTTTAGTAATAGATATTATTGGTCTTGTTGCTTAAAGAGGTGAGTTAACTTTATGCAAGGACTTATAATATTTAACTTACATACATTTTTATTTTTTTCTTTGTATGATTTTGACAACAACACACCAAAATGAGTTGCCAATATATACCAGTTTTTGTCTATTTTTGTTTTATTCTTTTTGTTTTCTTTTGTTTTTTTTTGATGTAGCCACTACAACAACTATATAATGGAAAAGTGCAGTACGTAGCAAATGCAACGCAGTGTAAAGCATGCACGCATACTAACATCCTTTGTGCGCCGCTGCAGCTCTGATGCATTGCTGCAACTGTCGTTGATGTCCTGTTGCACGCACACATTTAGACATGCGTGCATGCGAGCCAGCAAGTGAGCAAAGCACAACAAACAACAAACCGAAATTGAAACAAAAAAAAAAAAAGAAACCAAAACGAACCGAAAGCCGAACCGAACAGCGCAGAGTCCAACCAAAGCACGACGCTGCATAGCACAGTACAGCAAATGCAGCGCAATGCATGCGTCGTAAGCGCCAAACGTCACCGCAACCCGCACATAGCCAGCAACTGGTGTTTGTACATTATTTTTATATATAATATAATATATGTTTAAAAATTATTCACTTTTTTTTTTGTTTGATTCTTTTTTTTTTTACTTTTTTTTTGTACATTGTTTTGTTTTACTTTTGAATTTTTATTGTTGTGATTGTTAGGTGTATGTGTATGCGTGTTGCATGTTTTGGTGAAAATTTTTTATTTATTGCGCTAAATTTTGTTGTAGTGGTCAGCAGCAGCAAGAACAACAACAGCAAATGCAGCAATAGCAGCAACGTCGTCAATGTCTTCGCCAGCAGTGAACGCAAGTGCAAAATGCGTTGCGGGCGCAACGGCAGCTGAAGTGCAGCACATTTTTATAGGGTTTCGATAAAACTTTTTTTTTCGTTTTCATTTTTTTTCTCGCTCTCGTCATTTGGATTACGAATTGTTATGTCGTTGCGTTGAGTTTCAGTTCGTTTATTTTGCTGCCTCCATTCGTGTATTTTTTTTTTTTCGTTTTTTTTTTTTTATATGCTGCGTTGCGTTCTTTTTCGACTCTATTTTTTTTTTCTCTTTTTGTATTTTTGGGCAGATTTTTATTTTTCGGTGTATTTTGTTTGCTCGTTTGTTCGTTGGTTCGTTTGTTGGCAAGGCTAACGCTGCTGAGGGACAATTTTGCAAGCAGCAGCAGCAGCAGCAGCAACAACAACAACAATCACATTATAAACGTCGTCGTCGATGCACGTTGACGTTTCATGGCTCGCAGTAAAGCATTTAAAAAAAAAATAAGCAAAAAAAAAAATAAACTAAAAAATAAACCGAATCAGCAAGGAAAGAGAAAGACTGCACCGCATGTGTGCGCGTAAAAGAGTTTGAGTGAAAATAGGTAGGGGTAGTTAACAGCAACAGCAACAACAACATTCACATACATGCACACACACGCATGCGAGCATGGCAGCAACAAGGCAGGAGAAATGCCAAAAATTGCATGATATTTTTGTTGTTGTTGTCAATATAACACATATATACTTATATATATATGTATACAACGATAATACAAACACTGTCGCTGGTCAACAGAAGACAACAACATTATCATAAACGCACACTCGAAGTCCGACCAACGAGCGTAAGTGAGCTCAGCTGAGCCAAGGTTCAGTGCAATTCAGTTCGGTTCAGTTCAGTTCTGTTAAGTTGTGTTGTGTCGTGTCGTGTTGTGTTGAGTTGCGTTGTGTTGAGTAGTAGGAGCAGCCGAGGAGAATCAAGTCAAGTTAAATATAAGCGAGCCTGGCCGCCGCCTCGATATTAGCTGCGGCACTCACAGAACGACTTTGACTTTGACAGTGTGTCTGTCTGTTTACTGTCCGTTTGTCTCTTTGGCTTTGCATACTTACTCACTCATACACTTAAGCGACTTTCTTTTTGTTGTGGCTGCTGGTGTTTGTTGCTGTGCTGCTATTATGTACGTTGTTGTAATGGTTTCATATTTTTTTTTTTTTTTTTTTTTTGGGTAGGGAGGTTAGTGTGGGATTTGGTTTTTTGGAAACCAATCCAAGGAAAACAAAACAGAATTGAATTGAAGCAAACTGAGCACAGCTTGGCTCAGCTCAGCTCGGCTCCGCTCGGCTCAACTGAACTGCATTAAAGTCAGCGACTGCAGCAGCGGCAGCAATGGCAGCAGCAGCGACAGCAACGGCGACGCTAACGACACAACAAACGAACGCACGAACGATCCACAAAAAAGCCGTTGCCAACATTATTTTCGAATAGTTCAGATCCATTTAGATGAACATCAGTGTGCTATCGGATTGGACGTCTTCTCAAGCGCAATCCTTCCGGAAACCTTTTCTAAAATTTACAAAATTTTGTGCATAGAAATAACAAAACATAAAAAACAACCGGAAAAAAAACAACAAAAAATAAAAAAAACCGAACAATTTGTCATAAATGACAAACAAAAATAAGAAAGATAATAAAGAAAACTCAAAAGCGATTTTTAAAAACGTACATAAATAAAAAAAAAAAATATTAATATTATATATTTTTTTTTCTATTAGTCTAAAAACAAAAAGTTCAAAAACTTAAAAGAAAAATCTTTTTTTTATTTTTTTTTTGTTTTTGGTATTAACCAAGAAATCAGTTGATTCTCTGTGTTCGTGTCAATTTTTTTTTTATACGTGAACAAAGAATACTTTGAAAATCAAAAATTTATAAAAAAAAAAAAAATAACAAAAGTTTACAAAAACAAAAACATGGAATGAAAATAAAGGGATATCAAAGCATGTTATGTTTCAAAATATTGGAAAAGCAAATGATGTATCAAATGTGCAATTAAACAACAATTAAGCTCAAAAACAAAACAGCAAAATTCCATCAAATTATTTTAACAAACAAATAAAAAACGAAACTTAACAAAAACTTTTACGACTTAAGTGCAAAAAGTGGTTATTTTTAATATATGCTTTACATACATATACAAAACAAAGAGAAAAAAAACGAAAAAAACTTAAAAAACTATTCAGTGTTTGCGTTACACTTAAACAAAACAAAACATTTGCCCCGTTGCATTGCTGTTCAAAGGACAAAAAGTCACCGAAGGGACTGCGTGAAAACAGTCAAACAAACAACCGGAGAACTTGATATTTTTTTGGACACGATACAAAAGAGTAAGTCTACAAACAATATTTCATATGCATACAGCACTCATGTCCTTAATTGCACGAAAGGCATACGATCATATACAAACCGACTAAAAAGTTCAATGGCTATTGCATCATTTCATCTAAGTAGGTTTGCCAAACTACAACTAAACAAAAAAGTATGTTACTCGTATTTCGTACAATGGCGTGCAAATCTATATAGACAAGATAAAACAAAAAGTCAATGTTGTTGTTGCAAAATAAACGAAGATCAATTTTCCTTACAAAATGCATTTCAAAATTTATTCTTTGCTCCTTTTGATTCATTTATTTTTGACATATTTTATGTCTTAGCCCTCGATAACGAATTTCTGTTAAGTAACAGCGGCCCAACAGTGATCAACAGCGACCAACAGTGACCAGCAGCGAGACAACAGCTACACAACAGCTTCCTTGAGTCTCGCTCTGTGGTTGTTGTTCGCAAAAGCGAGACTTAACAGCGACACAACAGTTTTTGTCTATTTTCTGATGACAACTTTGATTTTATAAATGTTATTTTTTTTTTATTATTAATTTTTGTTTTTGGCAATGAACGCTTTATTAAAAATGACAAAAGATTCGATTAGATTAGATTCGATTTATGCTTAAGACACACACGTAATGACTTCTAATCGGTTTAGTGTTGGTTTCCTTCTTTTTTTTTATTATTATTTTTATTTATTTTTTTTTTTTTATTATTATTCTATGGCTTTTCCACATAGTACTTTTTTTAAGTATTTTAAACATGAAATCTTTGCAATTGCATTAGCATATACCAAAGCACTTAAGGAATATATGATATTTAAGTGAATATAATATTCATATGCTTTCTAATTTAGTTCACATAAAGTAAACTTATAATCAAAAAATAACAATTAACCAAGCTTTTTAATTGCTGCCGTCTACACTTGTAATAAATTCGACAAAAAACCTACTATAAAAAAAATAGCTTTTGTTTATTTGATCTTACTTTTTCCCGACATAAACAAAAAGTTATAAACTTGCCAATTTAGCAACATGACTGGCCAAAAGCTGTGAAAAACCCCAAAATAAGACAAAAACGACCAATAGACACAGTAACCCATGCCAAGCTAACTAAGTAGAAAATTCAATTAATAATATCAAGGATTAAACTAAGAGCAATATTATTGTTGTGTTTTCATTGTTATTGTTGTTGTTGTGGTTGTTGTGGTTGTTGTCGCTGTCCGTTCATATTTGGCATGCAAACTAACATAATGAAATTATGAAACACAAAGTCAAAAAAAATAAACAATTAAAAAGAACAACTTTCGATAATGGTCAAGAGCAAGTAAAAGTTATATTAAAACAATAAAATTGCTAAACAAACGTATTTGCCTTTCGCATACCCGTATGTACACACACACACCCACATATAAACATGCATACGTGTACTTGAGTACTATTTTTATTGCACATGTAAAGCTTTAATACGAATAAACTCCTATAGATATTGTATAAATTCACTAAATGAAACTCAACACTTAAAAGCAAGCAATCAAAATACAAACAGTATATATAAGCATAAGTACATATGTTTGCATATATAACTAAAAAGGCAGGACTATAGTCGGGCACATCCGACTATAGAATACCCTGTACCTAGTTTGAAATCTGAAAAAAAAACTTAGTAAAAGTCATTTTATGTCATTTTTTGTTATAGTTAATCGAGATTTAATTTATTCAGGTATATTTTTTTTTTTTTTATTTACAATCTGTCTCTAGACAATAAGTAAATTTGATGACATTTGATTAACATTAGGAACAGCTAGTCTCCATTGGGACTAGATGTTATATAATTCAGGTATATGATTGGGTATTCATTAAGATTCAATTTGCAAGGATTTCTTAATAAACAAAAAATTTGTTCTCAGTAAATGTTGTTTTTCGGCCAATTGTTCCTATGGCAGCTATATGTTTTAGGTTTATTGAATAAAATATATATACTCGTTATGCCTATGGATTAGGAGAGCCTTCGTGCAAAATTTGCTAATTGCAGATCTAACCGTTTCTAAAATTCGTGCGTTCATACGGACAGACAGATGAACATGGCTAGATCGAATCGCCTTTCAATGCTGATCACGAATATATTTACTTTGCGGGATCTGCCACTCCTCTTTCTGTTAGTTAAATACTTTTGCACAACTTCAATATACCCTGTACCATTTTTTGGTACAGGGTATAAAAATCGTGAAGAAAAAATGAGTTACAAAAACATAACAAAAGTGCATTCAAAACTACTAAAACGATGTTTAACAAGCGGAAACGTGTGCTCACACAAAGTTAAGCGCCAGCTTAGGGCAACTGCGCCAGTAAGGACGACTGTCGGCAACGCTGACGATGCTATTGGCAACCAGCAATTGACATCGACATACATGCATACACTCATACATAAATATATACGTACATACACGCGTACATCGTGGGCGCAATAATAATAATAACAACGTTTGCCAAATTAGATGCTGAAACTCCGCATGAGTAGAGCCAACACGAGCTTGGTGTGCCCTAGCAGCCACAAAAAATGGCTAACACTGACAGACAAAGGGGCGGACGGCGTATGCAAATTTTCAAAGCACAAAGCGTTGCAGCGCATAAAATCGTAGCCATTACGTCTGATTGTTGTTGCTGTGTATTTTGCTATTTTTGTTTGGTTTTGCTTTGTTTTTTTGTTGTTTTGTATTTCTCATTTTTATTGAAGCAGCACTTTAGGCGCAGTAGTCAGTGCTTGGTTGGCAATGAGGGGCATGCGATACATGTTGCGTTTAGACTTCTGCTGTGAGCTGTGTGCTGTGCATCCTTGTAGCAGCCGCCTAACCGCATGTGTTGATGTCAACAATATTTTTCGAGTCAATTGCAAACAATCTGATAGCGCGGCATGCTTTCGGCTATGTGGGCAGTTCTTTTTTATTTGTACTTTTTGCTTTTTGCCTTTTGTTCTTTGTAACTTTTCTGTTTTGTATTCGAAACTGCTGCATTGTGCTTTATCTATTGAGGTTTTTGTCTTTTTGACGGCACATATATTCAAAATGTTTTAATTTATGCAATTATTTCTATATAAACTTTATTGTATAAGTTATATGTAGTTTTCAGTTTCATTTTTTTTTTTTATCGACAACAAATCAAAAATCAGTTTTATAATACGTATAAGTAGTCAACTGACGTATAAATAAAAACTAAAATTAAAAAAAAAAAATGAAATAGTTGCTTGTTTTATTTTTTTAGTATAAAATCTTGCATATGGTTTTATAAGAATTATAGTAGAACAGCGAAAATTGATTCCAATTAGTTCAGAATAATTCTTATATTTTTCTTGCCCCCAATCTCATGGCACCAAACGCAGTTATCAAAGCTAAGCTAACCTAATACTTTTAAGAAATCACTCCGTAATCGGAGCATTAGAATCTCTTCATGACTATTGTGGATAAAAGGCACCAATAAATAAGCGAGTAATTTACAATATATAGGTGATAGTCTTCTGCCCAATGCTGGCATTGTATTAGCGGAAATAATTCTCAAAATCTCTCTTTATTCGAGAAATAGTCGTTCAGAATCGACATTAAGCAGAAAGTCCCTTCTATACATAACCACATATGTACATATGAATAGTTGCAGTAATATCCCTAAACTTCGTGTATTGTAGATACAAGGAAATCAAAAAAAGTGTACGAGTATAAACTAATTGTTAAAGCCTGATTTTTTCAGTAAATCGAGATATATATCGACAATTGCAGGAAAAGCATTGACAGACTTACCATAGATCATTCTTAATCACCCTGAACACGTTGTTTTGGAACCAGTGTTGGCGGCCATTCTGAAAAATAGTTACAGATTATTTTAATTTTCGTGAAAAGAACTGAGGATACCTGGATTATGAGTTTTAAGTTTTATTATATACGTGTATGCGTTCCCGCAAAAAAATCTCAATTATTAAAGCAAACAAAAAAATAAGGTTAAAAATTAATCATAAGCTATGCAGCTTTCTTTTCTATAAGTTGGCAATTCGCTTACTCTTTGTGTGCGTCACCTTGCGTGTGTAGCCGGCAAGGCAAACAAGGAAACACACCAAAGTATAAAAATAAGAAAACCAAAAAATGCCACATGCAACTTAAGTACAGAGTATATGACTTCATTTAGCAAAATTAGTTTGGGTTTCCTTAATTTTGCAATTCTTTTTCGCTTTTTTTTTTTTTTTTGCTAGGATCAATACCCATGCCTTATTTTACTGTTGTTAATTTGTCGTCGTGTGCGGCCTAGCAAGTGTCGTTTGAGCTGCTACATCTGGTCTTTTTTTTTTTTCTTTCAAACAGTTGTCGACTTGCAGCATAGCCGACAAAATGATGTGTCAAAAGTGTTGCCTGCCGTATTGGTTCTCGCTTATGTTTGTGTTTTCTTTATATATGGATGTATATATAGTATGAGTATGTACATCTGTAAGTCGTTATGTAGGCATGTGACGGCCATTTGCCTTTCCTGTGTACATATTACGTAAGCGGTCGTTGCTTCTTCCTGCCTGGACTGGCAGCTGTTTTGCTTTTGCTTTTGCTAGCTGCATGCCTGCTGCCAAATAACCCGCTGCATGTAAAACAGGTGCATTAAGCCAGGCTAAGGCAAGCGTGTCCTTTGGGCTTTTGTGGTTTTTATTGTTGTCGACTGTCGGCAGTCTGCTTCACTTTAACCGCTAATGCTCGCTATTTAATATCAATTTACATTTACGCCAAATCGCTGCTTATTAATTAATTCCAGTTTCAAATAGGCTTTGAGCATGTTGCACGGCACTCAAACAAAAGCAAAAATAAAACAACCAACACACAGAAATGCAATGAAATGCAATGCCAGAATAGAATAAAAAAAAAAAAAAAAAACAAATTGATTGAAAAGCAGAAAACCAACGGCATTTAGCTTTATTCAAAATAAAGTAACGTGAAATGCATCGCCAACCTCATTTAATTATGCGGCCTTTGTGTACCTAATTAGCAGTCATATAATTTAATGAGTTTCACTGTAATATGAGCACCGTAGATACAGACGTACGTATGCAACAGCCGCCAATTAGCCAAAAGGTGTTCATATGCCATGGCCATGTGTCCTGAGCGCTGCAGCAATGCTTTACAGGGCTTAGATTGACCATAAAGCATATGTTGCTGTTTACTTGTATGCAGCTTTTATAGCTTACACTTTTGTATGGCAGCTTAAAATAACCACGTATACGTATACGGGTACAAAGTAGCGTCAAAGTTCTAACAAAAAAACAAAATAAAAAAAAAAAAAAAAAAGGAAATAAAAACTAATAAGATTATTCTAAAAATAAAAAATAAAAAAAACGTAGTCAACATTTATGTAAATGCACCAACAACGCAAGAAATACTTTTTTATAAAATCTGAAGAACATAAGTTCTATAAACATATATACATGCATATGCATGTATATATTGAAACCTACTTTTGAACATACATACTATATCGAAAATTGATAATCTAACCAAGTATCCTACACTGTGATAAAGCTCGAAGTTCTGTCGTTTAGTATAAAGCGAAACCTTTTTACACTTCCTATGGCAAAGTCTTTGACGCATAACATTGTGCGCACAGCAAAAATTCCAGTGAAAAAAAAAATACATAAAAAAAAAGAAAAGAATCATATGAAGCAGCAATTTTTCAAAGCAGTTCATTGCCCCAAATGCCAGATGCCAACAACAACTACACAAAAATTCTACAAAAGCTAAAGCAACAAAAAACAGCAGATTTATTTCATTCCGCATTGTGTTTTGTTTTTTTCTCTCCATCTATCTCTCTCGCTCACGCGAGTTACGAGAAGTAACGCTTTGCTTTACTTTGCTGTTAGCCTCTCAAGATCAAACAAAGTAAAAGCTGCATGCTTTAACGGCGTATCAGGGGCAGCCATTGTAGCAGCAGTAGCAGCAGCAGCAGCAGCAGCAGCAGAGAGCAGTTACAGCGTGTGCAAAAAGAATGCCAATGCATGACTAAATAAAGCGCGAGCGAGGGCAAAGCCACAAATTACTCATGCGCCTAACTAAAAACAACAACAGCAAAAAAAACACCAAAAACACAAATAACAAAAAAAAAAAAAATAACAAAAATTAAGTCAAAGCACAGCTCATATGAACTTTCCGACGGCAACGACTGTGCGCAGCTTTGACTGAACCGAGCATCGCTCGAGCAATCGCAGTTGGCAAAAATAAGCGTATAATGGTTAAACATATGGCATGGCCAGTTGCCTCTATTAAATCTAATTGCCACATGTGCAGGATACTTCTTGCTCGCTCGATTGTTTACTTTCTTTCACCCTCCCTTTATCTATCTATCTTTCTCTCTTTCTCTCTGTCTCTCTCTTTTTCTCCTTCTGTTCCATTCTTAAGTGAACATGGTTTATCCGTTCATATATGTATAATACTTCTGGCTGCCAATGAACTTTTGCTATGAAAGCAATTCAACAATAGTTGAACATAACAAAAAAACGAAAATATAAAGTAAAGTCGATCCGCCACCCCACAGTTTTTAGTAGACTTCTCAACACATTAACTGAGAAATGTTACTTTACATTAAGGAAAATCTCAGGATCTAGTAACAAGTATGCTTTAATACAAAGAGTCCCAACCTCATTTTATATAATTAGTAACTGTTTCACTAACCCAAAAATAAAAAATGAAATAATAAAATAGATAAGAACTTGCAGTCCTAATAGTTCAACAACGCAGGGATAGGTTAGTTAATAAATTAGACGCTTAAGACAATTCCTTTGCTGGTCTCAATGCAAGCGCCTGAGACTAACTAACTTCTACCTGATAATTAAGTGATGCCGAAAGTGATCTCTCTCTCACTCTGAAGAAAATAATCGTGAAGTATAAAATATCAATCGTCTATATATGAATTCATTTTAAAAGAAAACCAGGATCTTACATCATCCGACTAAAATGTACTTTGTTTTATACAAAGATTTCATAATACAGCAAAATCTCCCAAAACGTACAGTCCCCTTAACCGGACAGTTCTCATAACCGGACATATTTCGTGAACGTAAGCTTTCATTAACAAAATGCCATACAAATGTCAAGCTTATTCGCTAAGTCATAGCAGGGCACCAAGGAAAAATTAGTTGTCTGCAACAAAAAAAATTCTTAACAGTTTTGAGAAGGAACAATTATCAGTGAATGAAAAAAAAACTCAATTGTTTCAATATTTTTTTGAGTTAAAAGGTTCGACACACAGGCTGCAGAAATAAAAATAAAGAAACCATTGGTTCTAAAAGAGGAGTTTTGTTAAGACAGGATCTGACATAGAAAAACTGTGCTTTGATTGGTTTCCCAAGTGTAGAAGTCAAAACATTCCTATTTTAAATAAATTTAGTAAAATAATTCAATTTAAAATAAAAACAATTCTATGATGATGCATTTATGAATTTGTCAAAAATAAAAATCAAATCAGTTAAATTTTAGTATGCGAGTTTTCCAAGTGCTGTGTTTCAATATATTCGTTTTATTTATACATGATGCTTCTAAGCAACAAGTGTGGTCAACATATACATACCTCTGCCGACGTCAGTTAACTTATAAGTTTGCAGTTGCATTTTTAAATTTTAGAATTTTTTTTTTCCGTTTTTTGAAGCACAAAAATTGTGCACACAGCTTAAAAACCAAATACGTAAGTGTTTCGTTTGTTTTTGGAAGTCATAAAAAAAAAAATAAACAAATTGAAAACAAATGCAGCCGCAAATAAAAACTAAAAAGAAAAAAAGAAATAACGCTTATACCAAGAAAAACAAATACAAACAATGCGACACAACTACAACGCCAACAAAATGCACTGAACCTTGTATCCGGTTAGACTAGAATTTCGGGTATTAAATGACAACAACAATAACAACAACGCTTGCACAAAAAAAAAAAAAGCGTTGCAAAACCAAAAATAAATTACCAAAAACAAAAAAAAAAACAGAAACAAATTTTAAGAAACCAAAAAAAAAAAAAAACGGCAATAAGGTATATGTAAAAAAATAAAAAAAAAAAAACAGAGTCGACTAACTAATAAACAAATACAACGCCTACGTAAAGCAAAATGCAATGATCAACATTGCCCAAAAGCAGACGGGTCCGTCCGACCTACCGACAGCAGTGCTTATATTCATATGTTTTCCTGCCTTCCCCAACAGCAAGAAGCACTCGAGCACAGATCAAACGAAGCCAACTGAATCTGTGTTCACCCCCGACCCTGCTAGCGAGATGGCCAGCGTGTTGCCGGCTGGCCGCACACTCCACTCCGCCATAACAATTTCGACTATTTCAGTTTCGTATTTGCAACAAACAAAATCACAAAATTTATTTTTTGGCAGTCATTGACCCGAAATGCGCTACGCAAAAAAAGAGACAACATTTGCACAAAACACAGACATAGGCGCACATACACACAAACACAGCACCGAGCGCACAAGTAAAGAAGCATGCGTTTGCCAGAAGATAGCATGCAAAAAAAAAAAACAAGAAGAAAACCAACAACCAAAAAGAGAAGCCCGGAGCAGACGATCGCAGCGCAACGCAACGCAACGCAGCGAAGCAAAGCAAAAACAACAATATAAAGATTCTAAAAATTTGCGCTCACTCTCTTCTTGTTTGATAATTTTTTTTCTTTTTTTTTGTTTTTTTTATTCTGTATTTATATAAGTATATTGTATTTTGTTGTTTTTTTTTTTTTGGCTTGTTTTGTGCAAATATTATATGCAGGTTGCTTGTCGCAAGTGTGTGAGCAGCCGATCGTGCATATACATATGTATGTATGTGTGTATGCACACAGGGTGCTTAGACACGGGCAACAACAAACAGATATGCGCGTTCACTGCAGTCGCGCGCGAACATTGACTTTGACTTTGAGCTTAGCAAACACAAAACAACACAACACAACACAACACAACTCAAATGAGCCGAACTCAAGTCAACTGAACTCAACTCAGCTCAACTCAAGTGAACTGTGCTAAATTGCATCAAAGCGAACACAGTTGACATATGGCGTGTGGAGATATTTTGACAATGTAATCGTATGTTAATACAAAATAAGGGACAAAGGCAGCTCAACGCACAAGTGAATTGATGGTTACTGTGCGCTTTGCTGAGCACACATTTGCATATGCGAGCATGATTTCAAATGGCATTAGTTAATAAACTTATACCTCACTTAAAGGCCCTTAATTGTCTTAAGAAAATTAGTCGGATCAAGAATCTTCATCTATTTGTGTGAAAAGACAAAAACATAAACTAACTGCCTCACAAAACTCACAAAATATTTTTAAAAAATAATACACTTATATGCCATCGCACTTAAGTGCGTTTGTCATTTAAATGCACAGGCAAAAAATGCTGCTTTGCTGTTTTATTTACGTTTTTTTTTTCTTTTTGACACGCCTTCTAACATAACCTTTGCCTTGCTTTAAACGTTAATTGAAACTTTTGCGTAGCATTTCAAATGTATATTAACGGCGCAACTCATATGTATACGATATATGAATATGTTATTTAGTGTAGTATCAAGTATGTTTACTATAAGCATTTGAAATACATATGATATAGATCTTTCACTATAGCTTTGCTGTCTATGCACGCCGATGATTTTGTTGTTAGCTTTAAAAGCTTAAATTAGATAGCAGATGTTCATTAAAAACAAATATAAAATTCGTTGCTTCTTTCGACTGCAGTTGTGTATTTTTATTTTTTATTAATATTTTTTTTTTCCTTTCATTTTGGCATTAATTTTTGTTTTTTTTTTTAGCAAAAGTTTAACAAATGATTCACATGTGGTATTGTATATATACATACATATGTGTATGCAGCACTTCGAAACGAAATAATTCTTTACATTTGTTAACAAAAAGAAAAACAAAACAAACAAATAATACACACAAATTCTTTGTAGATACAAGTGCGACGCTGCGCTACGCTGCTCACGGCTTTCTGACGCGTTTTTGCTGCTCTCAAAGTGCATTGACTTGTGGCGATTTTTTTTTTCTTAAAAACAGAAAAAAATTATAAGAAACGAAAAAAAAAAACAAAAACAAAAAGCGCTTTTTTAATTACTTTTGTTCAGCTTATTGCTGCTAATGTAAATGTTTGACTTGCATGGCGTAAAATTGTTAACACAACAAAAATGATCTAGAAAACGCCGACGTGATCTTGTGTATGCGCTGCTTTATGTCTCATTCGTATTCTTATGATCCCACCCTCGCCATTATTTTTGCACTTTCAATTAGATGCTTTCAAAGTCAGTGCATTGACCAAAGGTAACTGACCGTGTGGTTTACCTTCACACTCACCCTGCTTTGCGCGTCGGGCGAACCAAAGATAATACAACGTAGATACAATAATACAAATAAATTAAATAATTCATATTAACATTAGATAGCATTTTTCAAATACAATTCTATCGGCATACAGATACAGATACTAGATTAAGTTCATTGGAACCCTTTAAAATGCTGTCATAAACTATTGACATCACAAGACTATAAAAAATAAAATCATAATAATTACCAAAGACCAACCATAACTTTCTTTATTAAGTCTTGTATGCAACTTTGCACAGCAAATGTCTATAATAAGCGAAAATCATTTTATACTATAAAAACGACTATGCGGGTCTAATTGATAACTAAAATGACAAGAAATTGTATAATGGCGAAAAATTTACAAGAATTTATTATTTTAGAAAAGTTTTAATAGCATTTCCTTTGTTGCACATCCGCTTCTGTGTCGCCTGGGCGTGTTTGATAGTTGTGTGTGTGCGGCGGTGTGACGGTATGACGGCAACGTGTTACTCATTTTAGTTCATTTGGCTGCAATAAATGCCAGAGAGCAAAAGAGAAAAGCACACAACGGCAACAAGCAGCCACCTAATAGACAAATTTGATTTAACATTAATAAGGATGTCTTTGGCAGTTCCGCTGCCGTTGCGCTTATACACATTTATTAATTTAAATATAAAGAAATCAAAATAAAATATATAAAAAATGTATATCGGAGCAAACAAGTAACGCAAACGTGCCCATTAAGCGAAGAAAAATGAATTAATTGTAAAATAAAAAAAATACAAAAAAAAAAAAAAACAAAAAGGAAAAGAAACGAAACAAACAAGAAACAAATAATTGAAGTGAAATAAATGTACGAATGTAAAATGCTTTGAAAAGCAGTTATCAATCATGTTAGCAGCCAGAAAAAATATTGCAGAAATGGAAACAAAACAAAAGCAACAAAAAGTATCTATATAGAAAAAGAACTAAAATCACCATGGCCACCCCATGCCAAAGTCAAATGCTTTGCTAAATGCGCAACAAAAAGTATGTTAAATGAAAAAGCATAAACGCGCACAAACACTGTCGACGATGACGATGACGATGGCAATGGCGCTGACGATGACGATGACGCAGCCCCAATGAGAAGGACCCGCTTAAAAATTTAAACATTATTAAAAAGTGAACTAGAAGTTCTTGTACAAGAAATGCAAAAAAAAAAAAAAAAAGAAACTCAACACAACAACAACAAAAAAAAACGAAACAAAGAAAATAAGATACAAGCTAAAGCGCAAAGCAACTCAAAAAAAGTGCACAAGAAAAATGTATCATGAATTGAAATTCGAGCACAAGCAGCAATGACAGCGACGAAGGGGGCAACCCGAAAGCTGTTCAAGAAATTTCGAACATGATTCAACTACTACCTACATGTCAAAACCGAAGCGCTAACACCCACCCAAACTGCCAGCCGCGGCTCACTCTGGCGACGCATGCAGGCAGGGAGGTTCGCTCTATTTATCATTTTTGTGACGTACGACGCCAATAGCAGCAACAGCAGCAGCACCAGCGGCAGCAGCGGCGCCTAAAAGGAAAAACTGCTTACAAAGATTTTCCAATACCAAAAAAGAAAAAAAAAACCAGTATAAAAAATAAAAATATAAAAGAAATATTGCACAAAATTCTAAAAAAGCGGAAATATTAATCCTTAGCTTAAACATGCTTTCGACATCTTTTTCTTTGGTCGTTCTTAACATTTCTTTTTTATTATTATTCTTTTTTTTTTATTTTTGTTTGCCCCTCAAAGCTTTACGTTACTTCACACCGCTATCTGCCAGTCTTATTGTATTGCTCCCTCAAAGCAAAATGCCTTCCATTTAGGAAAACTCGCACTAGCAAAGGAATAGTCATATAGCTGCTCGCTTCTGTATAAGTAAGCTTGCATGGCACATGGCAAAGTCAAGTATCTAAACCTTATTGTTATTTTTGCCAAATATCTGAGAACGGATTTCAATGGTTGCTGACTTATTATGTATTACTTTTATGAACACTCGTAGATGATACCAAGTGTCTATACCAGCAATGTCTGTAACCAAATTTGCAAACAGTCATATATACAATCAATTGTTAATCACACAAGTGAACAGGTTTGAGCAGCATTTTATTCACGTTAACTGTTCAGCATCCCACCAACATATGTTATAAAATTGTTAGGCAAAGTCAATTTTGAAGATGGATGATTCAGTGAAGGCAATAAACTAAACTAAGTATATATATTCAACGGAGATACGCTTAGTGTTTAGGGTCTGTAACAGAAATGGTGGCTAGTCCGGATTTTCTAAACAATTCAATACTTTGTCATCAGTCCAGACCTGTTAGATGTTCTATCTGTTCTAGTTTCAATGAAAAAAAAAAGTATTTCGATGCTTTAAATGAGTCCAAGTCTAAAAATATAAAAAAGAGTTTGTATTAATTATGTAACGATCTCAAGAAACAAAAAAGTATTTTTTAGTAAAAATTATTTTTCTATCGATCGTTCCAGTGGCAGCTAAATGTTATAGGTCGAATATCGAAAAAACAAAATAAACTCTTTATGCATATGGAATAGGAGAGTCTTCGTGAAAAATTTGGTGGTTGTAGGTCCAACCGTTTCCGAGATCAATTTGTTTATACGGTCAGACAGACGGATATGGCTAGATCGACTCGAATTTTGATATATATACTTTGTTGGGTCTGCCACGACTCTTTCTGCCTGCTGCATACATTTGCACAACTTTAATATTTTTGGTACAGAGTATAATAAAAAATTATCACAAAATTTAAAGTTTTAAAATTTCTAGTAATTCATAAAAAATAGTGTACATTATATTTATACCTTTTTTTTTTATTCATGTTTTAATCATTTCATTTTTGTTCATGTCTTAATCATTAATTAGCGCCACAAAGAAAGTCGTTGATCTTTATTCCATATATCTGCTCAGCTGCGCTTACCTCAGGTATTTCGTTGACATGTCCCATCTAATGTGCGCTACAACTAAGCATAACGGTTTTAATTCGACACAAGTTGCTTCTAATACAGCAATCCGCTGTTTCGACTATTTCACAATTCATTTTTGTTGCTTTCAGTCTTCATCTTGTTATTTTTATGCTATTTGTTGCCGAGCAGGCAGCTCTGCTGCTTAAGTTCGTGTATTCGCACATTTTCTCTTTGTTTTGTTATTGTTGACGATGTTTGTTGCTTTCGCTTTTCAAATTTTTCGCAAATTTTTTTTATTTTTTGTTTTTTGTATACTATTTTTTGCAACTTATACATTTTGTTCCTGTCTGAAGATTTTTTTTTTTTTTTTTTTTTTTTTGTAACTTAATGTAGATGAAAAGCCTCGAGTATAGGAATAAGAAAACGAACAACAACAAAAATAAATAATATACGTCAAGCAAAGCAAGAAGCTGCAAACAGTTTCAACAAATCGAAACAAAAAAAAAAAAAACAAAAATAAGAAAACACCAACAACCCCACATACAAAAAATCTCTTCATGCCTTTCTTGTATTTGTATTCTTATTTTTCTTTCTTATATGTACACTACAACTACGAATGCCACCGCCTGCCAACTAAACCCTCGGTGCCCGTACTTTTCACCTCCTTTCCGCATCGCCTATACGCCCTCGCTCGATTGCACATTTCTAATCCACCCGAAAAGTAAAAAGCAGCAAAAAACAAAAAAAAAAAAAAAAGGACGCAACAAAAAAAAAACGAAAAATTGAAAATAATACGGCCGAAAAAAGTAAAACATAAAAAAAAATTACACAAGTCCTCATTCTCACACCAATCCCAAATTCGACTTCGTACACAGAGAACATAAAAAACTTGTAACTCTATGCTGTACCTCCTTGACTATCAAAAGCAGCAGCTATGGCCCACAATACCCCAACCCCCCAAGAGCCATGTCACCCGTACCCCGCCTGCACCACTTGCACTACTTCTACTACTATTCCAACTTGTGGCAGACACCATGCAGCAGGCGGCAGGCGGCTGGCAGCAGGCAGCAGCCAGCGAGCAGCAGGCTGACTGGCATTCAGTCACTTATTTTTGTTTCGTCTTCGTCGTCGCCTTCATATCGCTTTTTATTCAAATTCATAATCGCAAAATTTTTATATGCTTCTTATGCGCGCTCAAAAGACGCGCGCGCGCGCCGCCACCATCATCACAGCCACCACCATCGCCGCCATCACCACTACCACCACCACCCACTAGGCACACGGCAATGAGCCTGAGCCTGAGACAGAGCCCAAGCCAAGTAAGTTGCTAACTGACGAATGGGTGGCATTTCGGGTTCAGGTTCGGGTTTGCCAGTCTGGCTGCCTGCCTGCCTGCCTGCCCGCCTGCCTTGCCTGGCTGACTGCTTGTGGGTATGGGTCTCGCATTGTTAGTCGCGCTAGTGGCACGCTGTAATCGGAAACTTTGGCTCACAAAAAGAAAGCAAGCAATGTGCCAGTGATGACGGTGATGGTGGCGGTAGCGACGGCAAGTTACCGGGACGAAAAAAAAAAAAAAGAAAGAGGAATGCAAACAAAAAAAAAAACACATAATAATGTTGTAGAAGGCATCAGAAGCACTCGATGCCGTAGAATTTGAATAGAAGCTTAGTTTTTCGCTTATACAACAAAAACTTTTTCTTTACATTATTTTTGTATGTGTATGACTGTATGTATATGTGTATGTGTGTGTGTGTGCGCGCGTTTATGTGTGTCAGTGTGTATGACTTTTTTATTCGGGGTTGTTTCCTTTTTTTTTTTTTTCTTTTTTTCATTTTGTAGCTGCTGCTGCTGCTGCTGCTGAAGCTAAACACGCCGCTTCTGCAGTCGCTGCCGCCGACGACGAGCACAACAACGATGACGACTACTTTCGTTTCTTGCTATTTATTTTTTATTTCCTTTTTTTCCAGCAGCAGCAGCATTTTTCACTTTATTTATTACTAATGTATGTGTGTGCGTTGGTGTGTGTGTGTGTGTGTGTGTGTGCGACATACTACAACAACAAAATTGACTGCTGCACACTCACACACATCCAAATACACCCATACACATAGCTAAAGAAGAAGAAAGCGCGCAAGCAAGCAAAGAAAAATTGAAAAGTTTATAATTACTTATTTTTTGATGAATTGGGTAAATATTAAAAAAAAGCAAAAACACAAAAAAAAAACACAAAAACAAACAAAAAGAAAACAGTAAAAAATTGTAAGAAAAAGGATGACAGAGCCAAATGGCTGTGAGCGGGTGTACGTAGGCAGCAATGCATTAAAAAAAATATCGATCAGCTCTCTAATCAACAAAAAAAAAAAAAAATAAAAAATTGGATATACGAATAAGAGGGGAAGCAGCACTTTTGCGCAAAAATAGCATTATATATGGAATAGAAACTAATAATAAAATTTATAAATTAGATAATTGTTGAAAGACTGGCGAGTATATAGATTTGAATTTACAAGTAACTTATGTAATTAAGTAAGTCAAAAGTAGAGTTACAATACCTTGTTCACCTAATGACTAATGGTTAACGCAATTTAACTTAGTTTTAGTTAGTGCGCTTTTACCAATTCAAATTGAATAGACTTAACGAAATTATATCATAGGGACTTGAGATCAAATGTAAAAACGTTTTACAAAAAAATTGTATATAATCGACCACAAAGCGCGTAGAACTGCTGGTAAACCGCAACGTCAAAAATTGTATTTTGATTTTTATTAACCAAAGTATGCAATATGTAATAATTGAGCAGGCAAGCAGGCAGACAAACTCAAGGCATTCTGTGGCTAATAATTTGACAAATATTTTAAGTATCAGCCAACTAGGCAAGCCAAATGGCACAGCTCTCAGTAAAATTACAGCAGAAAGAAACTTATTTCTATAACTAAATCCATCACATTGTTTAGTTAAGCAGCCAACTTACTTATCAGCATCGTTTCGCATAGCAACAGCATCCCACTGTGCGTCCTTAATAGTTTTCTTTGCTCCTTCTTGCCAGACTCGCCGGCACTACATAAGCTATTGATTCGCTTTCGCTTTGAAATACACCTGGAGCACTTAAAAATGCCGCTATTCATTTAAGTTGACTTTGGACAAAGTCAAAAAATTAAAGTTGACTCGAAGTATGCCATACTAATTTCTACATTCTTCCATACATAGTATTCTTATGCTTTACCAATTAACTTTCACATTTTAAGTGAAATATCATAAAAAAAATAAAATGTGCAAAAATTCATTTAGCAATTATTAAGTTTTAAGTAAGGGTTAAATGTATAATTTTTGTTGTTTGACTGCAAACGTCTTGAATCCGACGAAAGTTCAACAAATTGTAGTCAAATGCGCGCCGCGTAGTATGCAACATAATTTTATTTTAAATGAAATACCAAGCGCAAGCACCAAGTGACGAACGAGCGCAAATGGGTGTTTATTACGCTTATGAATATTATTAAGCGCACTCTCGGTCTGCTGCAGTGAAGCATAGTGCATTGCAACTGCGTTCAACGGTGTGGGGTTTCTTGATGGCACATCAAATGGCGTTAGTTGAAACTTTCATTGCACTTGTGCTCAGGCGCTCCGATTTCGTCTAAAACAATTTCACCAACAACGACACAAAACAAAAATAAAAAAAAAAAATTAAAAAATGAACAAAAAAGCAACACAAGAAATAAAACGAACTTAACAACGTCGAAAACTTATCCAAAGCTAAGATCCACACCCAGCAATTGTTACGCCACTGTCGCCACCATTCAAAATTCCAAAACGCTCGCAATTTCAAATGTTTCATTTTTCCAAAAGCTCGTGCAGAGTGCGCGTGTGAACGAGTGGCCCAAAAGAGACACAGAGAAAAAGTAAGAGATAGAGAGAGACAGAGACAGAGAGAATGCGCACTCGTTTTGGTTTGTCTTTTTTTTTTTGTTTTTTCTTGTTGCTATCAGCAAACGTCTTAGCGTAAGAAAATCTGTGGAATTTATAAAATTTTCATAGTTACAACTTTCTTTATTTTACGACAACGCGCGCTCAGCCAGAGTCACAGTTGAGCAGCGGCGCATATTATGGGGTACACTAGGCGTCGTTGTTAATGTTATTGTACAGCTAAAAACCTAACCCAGTCTCAGTTGCCAATTCGTTCTGTTACCCAAACCAAAGCAATAAGTCATGCATGGCACACCACTCATACCTCCCCCCTTGCCAAAGATGCCAACACATCGCAAAGCGAAGCACAGCAAAGCAACGCAAAGCAGCGAAACTCTTCGCGATGAGACGACTTTTACAACCTCTTCAGTAGCTTTGGCTTGCCTTCTATAAACTACGCATCCCCTAACCCAGTACCCCAAAAATACGAATACCCTAACACCAACCCAAGTGCCAGTTTTTAAGTTTAGTTTCAAATACTTTTTTGCCTGCTCCTATTCTATGCTGCTTCTATTTCTGCACGCAACTTTCGCACAGCCATGGCATGCCATGCCATGCCATACACAGACTGCTGCGCTGCAAAAAGATGCTGCAAAAAATAAGCAACATAAAAGAACAAAAAACCAGATACACGCAAAAAAAACATTTAAGTAAACGCCAAGTGAAAAGTTTTCGCTGCTCTAACAGTTTCGTAAACGAATTCGGCGCACAAGAAAATGATAAAAAATATTTTTATAGCTCGCGTTCCTACGATGGCAAGCGTTAGAATAGTGTTTGTTCGTGAGTTCTTTTCTTTCTGGTTTATTCCCCCCTTTTTTTTTCGTTTTTTTTTTTTTTGTTTTGTTTTTTTTTTCTTTTTTTTGTTTAGCATTTTTTTATTTTTCACTAGCAACGGCAACGATGCTGTGTATGGGTGTTTTGGCTGCCTGCCTGCCTGCCTGCTACTTGTTTTGTTGAATGACTAGCGGGTGGCAACAGTTGCCGAAGACGTACGCGTCGACAATGATGTTGTTGATGTTGTTGTTGCAGCGAAATGGGGTGTTGATTCAATGAATGGTTCGAGAGTATCTCGTTGTGCGTTTAGACGAAAATTTACACGCCAAAAAATGAAAGCAACAACGAAACGTAAAAAAAAAAAACAAAAATACGGAACAAAAAAAAGCACAAAAAAAAAAGAAAATAAGTAAAATTAAAGCAAAAAAGAAAACTTGAAAACAGCAAGCAACGTAAGCGAAGCGTATTGCAAAGCAGGCAAAGCGCATAAATTCTAGCACAAGTTTTTCCCATAGCACCCGAGCCCACTACTCTCACTTATAGTGTGGGGTGGTACGCTGCCTCTACTCCTTTAGTTGCCTTTATGCGAGCGTACATCTTGTCTTCACATTTAATAAATTGTAATACAAAGTTTCGCTGAAATATTATGTATTCAAATCGATATCGCGTTGAGTTATGTGAAGGTGATAGTCATCGCTTCGCTTCGATTCGATATGTAAGGCCCAAACCGACCCGAACCGACCCGGCCCAAACCCCAAACCAGTCAACCCACCCAACCCGATCCGTTCCGACCTAACCCGACCGATACGCGGTTCCCGCTGGCAAAAGTTTTAGTTGCTCTCAACCAGACCAAACCAAATCAAATGACACCACATAAGCCCAGCCACCCAACAAGCTTTGCCGAGTAGTTAGCTGATTTTGATTGCGATTTCATTTTAGTAATCAGTTTTTTGTGGTACAGTTGCCACTTCGTATTCTCGTACTTTTGCTTCGTTCGATTTCCATTGCGCATTGCACATTGACAATTTTGCACTTGAGGCGTCTTAACGCCGCAAAAACGGATAAAATAAATCAGTCAAATGAGAATCGCATCTAGCATTATTTACCTTTCACTCTGACCTCTTGAAATATATTCGCTTAGATACCATCATCATAATTCTGTCATGCGTGTTTGCTCAGACAAACCGCGAAGCCAACACTTTTTTTTATCACGACAACTGCCTGTCAAATAAACTAATGCCACGACTGCACGCTTGTTTGAGGTCAGGCATTCGGGTTATCCTAAACACTCCAAGCAGCATATACGCATGATATGATAAGACGCTCGCTTATCGGTTGCTGGCTCTGGTCAAGGTAAATCGCTGTGTTAGAATAATTATTATACTGGTATACATATGCAGATAAGTGGCAAAAAATATAACCCAGCTGAAATTTCAAACATTATTTTTTATTGCTGAAACATGCACACTTAAGCCCCTAATATAGTAACACAGTGTCGCTCATAAACATAAGACAACTTCATTTAAATAATTTAGAAAGCATTGTTCTATTTAAAAATCATTAAAATTATATTTTTTTTTTCTTTACTTAGAATGCAAATGTGATTACAAACTCCAATGTATTATATGAATTAATTCCTCCTTACAAAATTATTGTCTAGGCTAGGCTCTGTATATCAATAGTCATCTTTAGGCGCTCATATATTAGTATATAGTGATTGAGTGTGTTTTATTACTCTATAGAACATTTTGGCAATAAACAAAGACCGCAACAAAATGATGATTGCCAACTAAAATAAAAACTATGTATAAATCTTCGGTCGGTCATATGCCGACAAACTCAATTAAAGCCATAATAGGCTTTTTTACAATAACACAAAAAACAAAACAAAGAAATGCAAAAAGTAAATTTTCGAAAACAAGCCAAGCAAACATTTTTAAAACCAAACGCATCAAAAAAATAAAAACAAATTGTGGTAACAAAAAGGAAACTGACATTTAACAAATGAATCAACGCGCAGTAAATTCATGCACAGGCGACGGGAAGAACATACAAATAATGAACAAAAAAAAAAAACAAGAAAACAAAAAATTATTTCAAAAAATAATTTCACAAAAAAATAGAAGAAAAAATAAAATTAAAAAAAAAAAAAAAACATATTACAATGCTGCTAACATTTTAGTTAGCGCGTCAGTTGTGCGGCTGTTGTCTGTTGGCATCTGAAACTGTTTACTGTAGCAGTCAGAGCCGTACGGGCATGGGCCATTGTGCAGACTGGCAGCGTTGGGAAGCTGTTGGCAGCCAACGTGTTGTATACGTATTATGCTTACAAAATTTATGCTCTTGTTACAATTGTCGGTGTTTGTGCTTTGTTCTTGCTCCTTTTTTTTACCGTGCTTATGTGTTTGCACTTGCAAATTTATTTTTATCAAAGTTAGAAAAACATTTATGCTGAAAAATGCACTCATCCTTACCTAGAACTTTCCGGCACAACATATTCACACACTCACATTCGCTCGACTATAATCTGTCGTTGTTTGCTTTCTCGGTCTCGCATTGGCTACATTAATTGGCAAAAAAACTAAAAAAAAATAATAATAATTATTATTTTGTAACACAGTCCAATGCTGCTGCCTTTCCTGCCTACTTGACAAGCGAATCCTTTTTTAACACTTTGAATAGTCACGTTGATGCGCTACTACGTAACAGTCGTGTGTTTTAATGTTGTTGTATATTTCAATGCAGTTTGAATGGCATAGTGTCCATCATTCAAATGTTTTTCTGTTTATTAGAATTTGTATAATTTAAATACCAGACTTGACTTTAGTTCCTGCTCTCTTGGCTTTGCTGAGTTAGAAAATATATACAGATACCTTGTCTCGCTAAACTTTTTATAATATTCGGGGCTAATGAGTTAATTAATCTTTGTTGCCTCAGTCGCAGATCACTTGCGGCAAGAATTTTTTTTCGATCCACTGAAAATTTGTGTTAACTTTTTATTCGTCTATGCGCTTTTTGTTCATGTAATTTGTTACACTGTTGCACATTGCAGGGGATTGAAATTCGCGACTGTTGCTAAATATACCATTTTTATTTTTTAAACATAATTTCTTTTTTTTATATTTATAATGCGCATCAACAAGAAAAATGTAGGAAAAAAATGTATATCATTTAATTTTTATCTTGTGCATGGCTGCGCTACTGAACTCGTATGTTCTTCTTTATTGTAGTTCTTTTTTTCCCTCTAAAATTTTTTTTAGTAAAAAATATTGGCTGTGTTTTTTTTTTGTAAATAATTTCTAACAATTTTTTGTTTTTTATATTTTTCGTTGTTTTTATTTTCTCATGGATTGTGCTTGCTGTCAGTTACTGTGTGTGGCAGCATTTTAAGTATAATTTTTTAAAATACTTTTTTCTCATTTTTAATGCATTATGTCTTTGTTGTTGTAACTATGTATGTATTTTTTTTTTTTTTTTTTTCATTATTCTTTTATAGTACAAACAACAACAAAAATGTGGCAAAAACAAAAAAACATATCTCGCTCATATATTAGCACTGCTAAAAAGTTGATATGCATGGCAGGCGTTAATTTTGTTTTTATTTATTTATATTTTGTGTTTGTTATGCAGGAAATTCTTAAAAGTGGAATTTTATTTTATTTATTTATCTTTCTTCTTTTTTTTTTGTTTTTTTTTCTTTTTTTTTATGCTAAAATTGCATTATTGTAATTATATGCGCTAGAGTGTAAGGGTAAGGGCAAGTGAGCGAATGAGTATGGGTTTATTTTTTATTTCAGTTTACTATTTTTTTTCTTTTTTTCCGTTGCTTGTTAGCTTAACAGTTTTCTGATACTGTTTATTCTACTTTTATAATTTAATTTTCTTTATATTTTTTTTATGTTCAGTTGAGATAAAACAAAACTTACTTTCGCAACATAAATGGAAAATCCAATATCCGCGCATAGTATTTAATTAAGAAAGCTACTTATGTCTGTAGTTTGCTACCTCACATTTATTCTAGATTTGTTGTATTATTTCTCATTAATTTATTATTTCAACCAGACATATGCATTTTATAAACTTTCATACATCAGCATACCCAACTACACGCAACTCCTCATCAACAAGCCCCCCTTTAACGGCATTCGGCACAATAAATAAATTTAAAAAAAAAAGAGTAGATATATTCTATATGGCAATTCTGCCAGTGTCAAATATTTACACAAGTCAGGTTAAACTCAGATACGGAATTCAGGCAGGCAGTGATGAGAGTTGGTATGAAGCTTTGCTTGGTGTGCATCATTGTCTGTATTGAAGCGTACATGTATGCATTAAACATAAATGCAATGATTTTTATTTAATTGTTTTTTATTCTGTATTGCTTTTATATTGGTTTGTTTTTTATTCGCGCATTTATGAATTATTTTAAAACAGCCTTAAAATGAAAAATAAAAAAATATTTCATAAAAAAGGACTAATAAAACTGCTTCAAATAAAATCTAAAAAAAAAAAAACATAAATTAAAAAAAAAAAAATATACCAAACCAACCCCCATGGCATTTACAAGAACAAAAACAAAAAACAAAAAAAAATAGCAGTAATAATAATAATAACAAAACGCCTACACATACGCTATATAATCAATATCATATTTCATTTTCAGTTTTCATATCAAACTTATCAGCGGCATTGGCTTCAACAGCTTCAGCTAAAGTCTCATCGATAGCGTCGTCATCATCAACGCTGGCTTCATCGATATTATTGTGAGTACCATACATATACATATGTATATATATTGTAGCCTATATCAATACATAAATATATACAAATGCCATAGCATATATTTTATATTATTTTTCCCATTATTATTATTAGTATTATTATTACATATTGACTCTTGATGTTTTCGTTTATTGTGTGCTAAACACTAAAAGCTGCTCTACACCGTGCATTGGCTTTTGACCATTCCGCTGACACTTAATTCTTGTTTTAACGCTGCATCGCAGACTGGCCGACGCATTTGCCCAATTTCTATATCCCAAAGCCACATCATCCCTGACTTGGGAACTTTAACAAACGATTGCATGGTAATTCGATTATACAGAGCTACCAAGTGAAATTTTAACGTTAGCTTTGAACTACAATATCTTGTAATATAAAATATATCGGCATAGCGTATTAAGTAACGTTTTCATTTCGAACACATTGACGCGTACATCGACCCGTAGGGCATTGAAACTTCCTTCAGGCTTTGGCAATAAACAAATGCGTTACTGTTTGAGTTTTACGAATGCCATTTACATGCGAGAACTTTTTTAATAATAAACAACTGAACTATTGGAAAATTCCCATATTTCATTTTTGTTTTTATTCATTTATATTCTCTTAAACAGGAGCAGCACACTTCAAGCCTCGATACACACATACACATGCATATTATTTATTGATATTTCCATATTTAGGCTATTGCTATTGCGCAAACAATTTGTGTTCTTAGGAAATTGAAAAGCAAAACTCCACCGCAGGCAAGTTGCATACCTCAGTTCTGACGGCAGACTTCTCTGCAGAAATCACAGTTATTAAGTATTTCTTTAAATCTCGCCCTTATAGCTTATTTTGGGTGTTTATTTCTTGTGCGAAAAAACGCATATTTGTCCGAAAAGCATTGCCAGGAACATATGAGTCTTAAAGCGAATTCTCCACTGTACATAACGTAAATTACATAAAGATGATTTTAAATTTGCTTGAAGCGAGTGAAACTCACTTGAGATATGCGTCATACATACATATATACAATACTAAGTATAAATATATATAAGTACATACTTAAATGCAACTCACATATACAACTGCGGATGACGGGCGGATTGGGCATAAGTGGGGTATGTAACAAACTACGTACGCGTGAAGGAAGTAAAATTTAAGCAAGAACATGAATGAACATTCAAGATGCTCCCGTAATGCAACAGGTGTGACCACGTACAGACCACAAACAGACAGGCAGACAGACAGAAACACAGACAGGTAGCTAAAAGAAAAAAAAAAAAATAGACGAATGGACAGGCAGGCAGGCAGGCGAACAGACATGCAGACAGAGAGCAGCAACTTTCGCTTTCGATTTAACTGCAAGACACCAAGCCAGAAATCCAAACACAAAAAGAAAAACGCTCTTATAAGAACACAAAAATAATAATAAAAAAAAAAAAAAATGAAAAAAAAAAACAGCAAGCAAGAAAAATAAATAAAAATGTGTCACCAACGCAGTAGAAATAGCCATGGCCACAACGCAGAAGCTGAATATGGGCTAGAGCAAATGCTATAGCAATGATAAAGGCAAAGGCGACGGCAGCAACAACAGCTTGGGTTTGAGCTCGGGCAAGAGGATGAGCGCGTGAAAATGTTCCAAGTCGAAACGTTAACAATGCGGGCACGTTGAGCAAGAAAAGCAACAGAGGCGAGATGCCGATAACAACCGATGCCGATGCCGGCGCCGACGCCGACGTCGACGACGACGACGACTACGATGACGTTAATGATGTTCATGTTGGTGCTAATGATAATGCTGATGTCGATGATGGTGTTGCCGATGATGCTGATGCTGATGTTGACAAGTTAGACAATGCTAGACAAGGATATATTGGCGAGACGTTATTGCTTTCGGTTACGTTGCCTGGTCCTTAACGTTGTAACCAACCAGTTGATATACGAACGGACAGACAGCGGGACATCCGGACAAGCAGACAGTTAGACAGTTGGAAAATGCGTTAGACAACCGTTCGTTAACCTTGAGCAATTGTGAGCCACCATGCTGCTGTCCACACAAAACAGCAACACACAGGACACAGCATACAGCACACAGTACACAGCCAGATACGAATATTGCGACACAATTTAACGCTGACTTACTTAATGCTTTGACTTACTCAAAAAATCAACAATAGCAAACCAAAAACAAAAACAGAACAACAAATTTTCCCAAACCCACACACTCAAACACTGTTATTGACCAAAGTGTATGCATGCATTCACCCAGAGCAAATTGGCAGCCAAGTAAAGTCGAAGGGGCAAGACCACAAATGCGCGGCATGGGACCACAAACTGTGTAGCACCATACAGAGTCGCCGCGTGCAACTAAAGTCTGAAGTTGAGGCTGAGACTGAGGTTAATGTTGACTTCGAAATGAATGGCTGCAGCTGTTGAAAAAATCTCTTTATCGAATGCAATACTCTGGCTAGTAAATAGTCTCTCTGAAATGCTAAGCGATTGAACCTTTTTTGAGCAATTATAAACAGATACATCACACACGTCTTACAGATAGAATAATGACTACAATACTATGAAAGATCCAAGGGATGCTCAATCGAATTGACAAAATAACTGCCAGATGAGCGCGTATTAATAAAACAGTTAATAAAAAAATTTTAAACTTGTTAATGTGACCCAAGTTGGACTTAAGATGGTTTAGACCCGTATTACAGATGGCCTTTGGCGGATTGAGGAACTCAGTGCAAACCCACTACACAAAAGAATCGGACTGTAAAGAACCGCAGCAACTTTGCATAGGAGTTAGCCGGGTTTCCCCCACAAGAACAGTCAGCCAACCAACCAAGCAGCTAGTGAAACATCAGCCAGCGAACTACCGGCTACGCACGTAGACACGCACGCACGCACAATGGCAAGGACGTTGCCGCAGCCAGGAAGACGATGGCGATGAAATATAAAAAAAAAAAAACATAAAAAAAAAGAGTAACAAAAATCAACCAAAACAAAGAAATTACTAGCGACGACGTCCAACGTTTGTGTGTTTCGTTTGGTCCTTCGTCATTGTTTGTTGTTCCGTAGATTTTCGTTTTTTATTTTTTTTTTTTTTTTTCGTTTTCTTTTTGCCTGCCTTGCAGTGCAAATCGTGAGCTGAGTTGTCTGCGCAGTAAAGCAAGGACCTCTTGCAGCGTCTCGCCATGGTGTACGTTTGTTATTGCCGTCTGTAAGTACTTTGTAATCGTTCTTTGGACTTTTGACTTCCGGTGTCTGTTGCTGTGTTCGGCTTGCTGCTGCTATTGCAGACGACCTTGTCGCTGTGCAAGTGTTTGTATGTGTATCTGTGTGCATATTGTTATTGTTGTTGTTGTTGTTGTTGCTGTTGATTGTTGATTGTTGGATGTTGGAATGTCTTGCCATTGCTGGCGCAGTAAATGAATGTGTAAATTAATGCCTGTTGCTTTTCGCCACTCCCATTGTCCTGCATCATCACTGTCTGCAGCAATTGCCTAAAGTATTGTTGTTATTCCTAATCTTCTTTGGCAGAAAACACAAACAGCCAAAACATGACACACGGCCTGTTATCCACCCATTTGAGCGTATCTCAAGGGCTAAAGACCAAACATCCCTCACACTCATACTTCCTCTCGTGCCCAACTCCCAATGCTCAATGCCCCCTCTGCCCAGTAAACAAATGTTAAACACTTCAAGCCAGCTTATGCGCTCACCAAAAACTAAGGGCAAGGTCGTCTTGCATGGTGCTCATAACCAACAGCACACCACTCCACGTCATTCGACTCCACCCACTCCACTACAATCGATTTCAGCACGCCACGACTCAACTCCAAGCTCGCGTAACTTTGGCCCAATGTGCGACTTGCGACGACTCGCTTCACTTCACATCACTTAGCCGCAGCAAAAGCCACCCAAATGCCACATTACACCAAAAAAAAAAAAAAAAAAAAAAACGAAAACCAAAAAAGAAGGAAAAAACACAAAATAAAAAAGAAAAAAACAAGAAATGAAAGAAAAAAGCACATACGCTGCCATTCGACATATGCACAAGCGACCTGCTCAACGTCCTGTATGTCGTTGTCAGTGCTGGTCTCGGTCTCTGGCTCGGTGTCAGTTTCGGCGTCAGCGCCAGTGTCGGTATCTATATCGGTGTCTGGCTATGTATGTGACTGTCTAGTAATCTGTCTGTCTGTCTGTCAGTCTGTCCGCCTAACGGACTACCCGACTGCTCAACAAATGTTGCACAAGTTTTTGCCGTCTAACTTGTCCTTTCTCCAGTTCATGTGTGTGTTTCTCATCTTAAGTTTTTATTGCCTTCCGACTACTTCCGGCTGCAAGTCAAATAAGTCAACAGCGACTGCCTCGTTTCGCACACAATGAATATATTAGCACATATCAAAGCATTTGCCGCCCATACACGCATAACTCACAAGGGGTCCCACACCCCTCCACCATCTCCGCCCTAATCATGCTATCGTGCTATCGAGCTATCGTCGCCGTTTGCTGCCCTTGACGCCAACGTCCGGCATTAAATACCAGCCTGATTTGCCGTTTCCTTTGCGCAAAGCCAGGCGTTGTCTATTATCGACTTCCTTACAACTTGTTGCATATTTTGAGGAGCTTATACACACACTCACGCTCACACTCTCACACACACGAACACATGCTCACATGCTAACTGTTGCTATTACTACTGCCGGTTCTAGTTCGATAATATGTAAATTTCTTTTGCGTGATTTTCTACCCAAAAAAAAAAAATCAAATAAGGAAAAAAAAAACAGGCGAAAAACATCTAGACAGAATGAAAAAAATAAACACATTTTATCGCCGCCGCAAACAACTTAACATGAAAAACATATAAGAAAATTGTCATGGATATAGCTTCATATGGGCAGGACGCGGGGTTGACAGCAACACATGCGCGCACATCAAACCCATTTGATAGGCCATTGTCGGCATTAACTTGACGATGAAAATCAAGTGAGTCCACCCTAACTCATTCGCACCGCACCGCAACATCGTCAACATCGTGAGACATCCGCAAAAGGGATAATAAGCACAGGATATCGGACAGGAAAGCGGGCAGGAAAAGCGCTTTAGTGTTACGTTCGCCTTCGAGTGGTTGCAAACACACATTGGGCCAGGGTTAAAGGCCAGTTCAAACCGATACTGAAAACTAACCCCGTTGCCCGGTTGTTTGTCGCTCAACTAAGGCCAACTCATTTGCATATGAGTTTTGATTTGATTGAATTTAAATGCCATGTCTGCAAGTCGGACGGTCCGCTACCCGGCTACCCGGCTGCCCGGCTGCCTGACTGCCTGACTGCTCTGCTGCTCTGGCTGGTTGACTTGTGTTTAGGGTGTTGTGATCAACTCAACCACCCGCTTATCATGTGCCGGGCCAAGTTGAAAGTTCACGACCATTAACACCCAACAGAAACGAGACAAAACTATATGAATTTAAACTAAATACACGCAACGAAAATCGCTTGAAAATGTCTGCTTATCTTATCATAAAATATACCAAATGTCATTGGGTTTGTGTGTTCTTGGACAACAGGCGGTCGGTCGGGGCAAGGGTTAATTAATTGTTGAACTTTCACCCGGTCAACCCCAATGACAGCAAAACTAAGCTCACCCTTAGTATCCAGTAGAAAGTACTATGTATACAATTTTTATATAAGTAAAAGCCAAAACTTTCTCCTTGCTCAAAATGGTGTCTACAGCAGCACAGGATGTTTGCTACGTTGTTTGTTTTACATACGTTGCTCACACGAAGTCTCTGTACTTGGCTGCCGTTATTGGAACAGAAGAACAAACATTGGTATTGTTTCCAGATTTAGAAAAAAAGGGGTTTTGGAGTAAAACAATTTAATAAACATCATCCAATAACTACTTGAGGAATAAATTCCAGTCATTCAAAATCAAATTCTTATTTAGAACTTGGTTATAAGACTAAGAATTTGAATTGCATAGGCAGCTCAGTATACGTCACATCCTTTGTAGAAAGAATTTCAAAGCACATAGCGCATAGGTAATACATAGTGTGTATTAAAATACTTAATATTTTTTAAGAAAAAGATAAGAAATTAAAACAGTAATTTGAAATATTATTCAACAACTTATCTTATATTTTTTGAATATTTATTTTCAACTCAAGATATATGTAATAATTTAACAAATTTATATGAAGATTTTTGTTAATTCAATTCTTTATTTTATGATAGTTAATTCATTGGCTTCAGTTTTTATTTAATTAATAAGGTTTAATCATGGAATAATTTATTCAATTAAAAATTAGTATTTCAGTAATAAAACTCGTTTTGAAATAGGCAACATCAAAAGAGATCGAACGGTGACAGGCAGAAAGCAGAACAATTCAGTATATTTTAATTTGCCTTCAAAACCCAAAAAGAAAGTGCACATACGCATATACAATATAAACGCACTGACTTGGTAGTGCCACCCACTAGCAATTTAACATTGCCTGTTTCAGCTACTTAAGCATTATTACATATTTATTTTCATTACATAAGTGCACATACATATGTTGTTTTTTTTTTTTTTTTGTTTTGTCTTTCGTTGTTGTTTTGTTATTCCTCTTCTTGTTTCGTTTTTTAAGCTTACGAGTGTACATATGCACGCATGTATGTATAATTTCTTTTTCTCTGTAATATTTTCGCAGAGGCAAATGTTGTTCAATGCCGACAGAGTGAAAAAGTTTTAAATTAATTATTAGAACAAGAAAAAAGCGAAAAACGCCATATACAAATACAACAAGAACAACTTCTCCACCGAAGCTCCGCAGCCCACCGCAACGATCCAACACTCAATAGCTATTAGCAAGCCCGCTCCCGCTGCGCGACAACGACAGACAAATTTTTTGGAGTTAAGATACGCCACGCACACACATGTGCAGCTCCCTAGGCAATTTCCGTTGCCAAATTGAAAAATTACGCGAAAAAAAAACACACACACACACACTTTCAGTCTCACACATGCACACACACACACTCATGCATGTACATAGTAACTTCTTCTCTCGACGTTTTTAGACATTTTTACATTTTATACGCTCATTACATAATTTCAAAGTACATGTGCGGAATTTTAGAAAAAAAAAAAAGAAAAAAAAATAAATGAAACAAAAATTAAAAACACGTACAAAAAAGTAAAGCATACACACAGGAGCGGAGCATCTAGCAGTCAGGCAGGCAAGCAGGCAACCTGGTAGTATGGCAACGCGGCAGCATTGCGGTGTAGTGCGAGCGAGCGAGACGGACGCAAAAACAAAAAAAAAAAAAAAAAAAAAAAACGAAACGCCAAAACGAAAATGAAAAACGCTAATGAAAATTAAAATGAAAAATTGCAAATGACGTACGGGGTACGCATACGCATTAGTTGTGCGCATACACATAACCCACATTACGCCACCCGCAGCCACAAGCAAACCTCACCGCACCTTAACGCACCGCACCCCGACCCGATCCGCATCCCAAAAACCAACGCCAATACCAAGGCTACTGAGCGAAAACCTGCTGCCTGCTGCTTGCTGCCTACCGCCTGCCGCCTGTGCCTGATGCTGAGACTTTGGCGTTGGCAGAGTGGCAATGGCAGTGGCAGTGACTGTGGATGTGGAAGTGGTAATGGTAGTGAAACTGGCGTCTGCAGCTGCCAAGGCATACGCACTCATTGAAAAAAAAGTTTTAAGAATGTTTGCTTTCTTGTTGTTGTATTCTATTTTTTTTTCTTTTTTTTTTTTGCCTTTTTTGTTCTTTGTTTGCTTTCGCTATAGCGTAAGGCAAAACGTTGTGTGGAAACTCTATGTCTATTCGTACTATAGCATAATCAACGCACTACTTGTATATTAATAAACAAAATGTTTTTCTATTTAATAAAAATAGCAAATATTTTTCAAGATATTTTAATAAGCACTTGAACTCCAACGTTGACCGATAAAAATGCACTATAAAATCTCTCTCGTAGAATAACATTGTTTATTAAAGAAAAATATTAAAATTACATGTAATGTTAATAATAATGCCCAAAGACAAAAAAATTGAAAACTGAAGAGCAAAAAATGCGCTGCGCACTAATAATATGAAAAACTACCCTTTAGTAAAAGATCTTACGTAGCCTTAACATATTTTTATTATGACATCGTTGTTATTGTTTTCGCTGAAGCTCAGCTTGCTGCTGTGTGTCCGCAGCATGCGTTGCGTAGCAGCGTCACGCAAGTGAAGTAGTACATGGTACATTGTGTGCAGGTGCCCGGACATCGTGGCGTTGACTGTGGCTGTGGCTGTTGCGAATGCCTGATATTTAGTGCTGATGATGAAGGTGACGGACGCAGCGGTTGCGCTTACGGTGGCGGTTTTTATTTTAGTAACAACGTGCAATAGCAACAACAACGACAAAGACAACCACCCGCAAATGTTATCGCCGCCGTCGCCATCGTCGCAGTTGCCGCCGCAGCTGAATCATTTGCCAGCGCGCTGAGCTTTATAACTAAAGTCTATACCATTGACATTGCTTATGTTATTAATATTCAGCGTGTTTTTTTTTTTTACAAATTTCTACTCTACTTATATGCAAATAATGCGTCGCTGCGGCAACAACAATTCCTAAATAGTAACGTCAACAGCAACATTGGCATCGACAGCGGCATCGACGGCGGCAACGACATTCACAATGTAGACGTCATTGTCAGCAGCAGCAGCATCAGCATCAGCTTCAGTATTAGCAGCGCAAAGTCAACGTAACCGGAAGCACCCTTCTGGTGGTATCTGCCTGGCGTATAATGAAAACAATGTGGGCACAGACGAGCATTTTACAAATTTCAAAAAAAGTAAACCTAATGCACACGTAACAAATATGACAACCAAGAAAAAAAATCAAATATGTATGTACGCACATACTCTACTCCACATACATACATATGAACATTTGTACAGTATATGTATGTAGATACGGCTACGCATAACCATTCACTTACATGCATGTACATATTTTCATATATCATGTAGTATATGCAACTACGTAGTTTCACTTGTTTTTCTGTGTGTGTGTACCATTAGCGTCATGTAACCAACACCCGCGCAACTTTGTCACGCGCAAAAACAATAACTACAATGAAGAAAACATACAAAAAAAAAAAAAAAATAGTCACTGCAAATGCAAAGCAGATAAAGAAGCTGAAGGGCAACAACAACAACTAAATTGTGTAAAACAAAAAATAAAGGAGATGAACAAAACAGTACAGAAAATGGTATGGTAAAACGAAAGCGAAAGGCACACATAGCAAAGCTTTTGAGAAGGTCGCCAGCAATAATAGCAACAACAACTACAACAACAAACTACGCTAAACTCAGGCAGTGACAGTGGCATTAGCAGCGACCCAAGTCGCGTCGTCGACGGAAGTCTGATTTACATTTTTAATTGTACACTCGTATATGCACATATACATACCCATTTAAACAGACACACATACATACACATATACGTATATATATATATACATATATCTGTAGATGTGTATAAAGCAGCGGTAACAACAACAACCACAACAACAACAACAATGTGACAAACAATAATAGCGCACGCATCTCGCATACTCGGTATACCCGTAGAAAACCAAAAAACACAAGCGAAACAGCAACGAGAAAAAAAGGAACACAAAACAAAAATAAAAAAAAAATAAACGAAAAAAATTAAACAAACATAAAGACGAGTAAGTCAGTGAGTCTGTGTATGTATGCAAATGTTTAGTCTACACGCATAGCATAGCATACTTTTTAGCGCAAAAGCAGTCACCGAAGCAACTTCTTTGTCGATCAAACGAGATTTGTCCGTGAGATATAAAGACATTCCCTCCGATGGTTAAACAGATAAACAAGTTGCCTATAACGTTTAGGAGTTTGCTAAACTTGGGTTAGGTTTGCTTAGGTTAGGTTAGGTTAATGAAAATATCGATATGCTATTCTTGCTTTTTGCTACCATGAGTTTAAGTTTAAAACATCATCATCTTATATTGCACTAAAATAGTTAGTGGGTCAGAGCGCCCTTGGCTATTTATACATTTTGGCTGTTCAGCAGTCGTTCGTTTGCTGTTCGGATACGACCTAATCCAGATCCTTGCGTAATCCTACCGTAATCTGATCAGTGTTAAAAAATTTAAAATTTCTTTAATGTCCCTTGTTATCTAGATTGACCATGGTTTCGCTCATCCTGAGTGCATGTTTAATAATGCAAAGATTAATAATCCAATTAAACAAAATATGTTTATCGTATATTCACTCATATACTGTATTTCGCCTATTGGTGCGTAAGCTTTATTTCATACTTTTTGGATATGCGGGACTCCTCGACTAAGTATGAAATGTGACAAAAGGTTGGTTTTCAGTCAGTTTTTCGTTCTGTATATACCTTGAAAGGATGGTTTAAATTTTCTTTCAAACATTTATTTATTTTTTTTTTAAATAAGTAAATAAACATGTTATTCTTTCTTTTTAATATGCCTTTGATAATCCGAATTGGCCAGGTTTTAATTTATCCGGATTAGGGGAATTCTACTATATGTCGATTGTGGCAACTAACTTACAGCTGACTGGGATCAGACACTCAGCTCTGAAAAATGAACTGCTAGGTACAAGCAAGCAGGTGATACTTTGATAAGGGCTTTTGTACTCATCTGCACGTTAATTGTTTTCTATTATTTTCTAGAAGATAGCATTATTCTAGAACATTTGCAGCTGCTAAATGGTTTATAAGCACTGTGTCCTAATAGCTAAGACTTAACCAAGAGTACTGCTACTGTTAAATATGACTCATAAATTTTCAATATGTATATACTTGCATACATGTGCAAAGTATAGTGTAGTATAGTGAATATTTGTGTATAAAATTTATTGTTATATGTATATGAAATACCATCGTTTTTCGTTAATACGCAAATTATATTCGTAACAAAATAACAGAAAAAAAAAATAAAATAAAAACTAAAAAGGAAAATCAAAACTTAATGCTAACACACAGAAATCCTTTTTCCGAAGTAGCAATAACAACAACCACGAATCGACAAAAACGACATTAGCAGCAGCATTGAAACGAGCTAAAAAACTAAGTACAAATGGCATAGCTGCAAAAAAAAAAGAAAAACACACCAACAACAACAAAAGAATTGGGGAGCTAAATTGAAAAAAAAAAAAAGTTTCGGTTTAGTTGCAGCCAAGAAATGTTCGCCGTCAGTACAGGCGTGCAAGTGAGAAAACAAGGAAGAGCGAGACGGAAAGCGCGAACGCGCGCGTTTAGTTTGAGATTGTATTAGAGAGTTGGTAAGCAAAAGAGCAAAAGAGCGAGAGAGAGAGAGAGAGAGAAAGAGAGAGCGTTGTGATGCTGTGTCTGAATCGGCAAAGTTTTGTACGTTGTTCATTTGGTATTTTCTTTTTTTTTCTACCATTTTTTGTTCATACGGTTTTTTGTCAGTTTTTCTTTTATTTATTTACTTCTTTTTGTTTTTTTTTTTTTTTTATTTTACAAAATAAATGGCAACTTGGCATTAGACAGGTTAGACAGCGTTGACGCGAAAGTCAACGTCAACGTTAACGTCAACGACGACTGCAACGACAACAGCAACGGCAACAGCAACGGCAACAGCGACGGCAAGTGCGATGGCGGCGCACAATATTAATGGCAATTGGGTTGTAAGTGTTTCAACGCGCGCCATCATCTAAACCCCCTATCCCCCACGCTTAAAAAAAACACAACAACAACAACAAAAACAAAATAGCTCTACCATTTTTAGTGTGTTTGTTGTCATGTGCCTGTGTATGTTTTACTGTGTGTGTGTGTGTATGTGTGTGTGCATGCGGCACATGAATATAAAACTTTATTTTTATTTATTTATTATTATTATTCTTTTTTTTTTTTTTTGCTCTTCTACTTGTGCTGCTGCCGCTGCTTGCTTGTTCTGCTTAACGCTACTCGCGCTCAGCGCACATAAAGCAAAATTTATTAGAAAACATTTCATTCGCTTAGTCGCTTGCTCGCTCGCTCACTAACTCAATTTTCTTCGCTCTGACTTAGTTCGTGCACGGCTCAGACTTTTCCGTTGATGATTTTTTTTTTTGCTTTTTTTGTCGGTTTTTGTTTTTTCTATTTGCTTGTCTTTTCTTTTACACTGCGATTTATTTGTTTTTTTTTTTTTTGTGTTTTGCGTGCTTATTCTCAATTGTTGTTGTAATTGTTTTCATTGTTCGCGCCGCTCCTTCGCATAGCCCAAAAAAAAAAAAAAACAGAAAAAAAAGGAAAAAGAAAAATATAAAGTACGAATATACGCGTTGTATGGCAACATCTTTGCAAGCGAACGAGAGAATTATTACAATAAGCGCCATTGCCTGTGCTAACGCCATCGCCATCGTCGTCACCGTTGCCGTCACCGTCGCCGCCGCCGCCGCCGCCGTCAACAAGCATTGAACTCGTCGAAGCGAATAGCGGCCGGGACGTTAGATTGCGGAACGCATGCCGCGCGGCAACTAAACCCCAGATGGCGCACTACACAACAAAGTTATGATATAATTTTTGGATTTCTTTTCGCCAAATTGCTTGTACCGAAATACAAAGCAAACGTCTACACAAACAAACAAACAAACAAACAGCAGCAGCAGCAGCAGCAGTAACAGCAACAGCATACTACATAGACTTGCATGCTCATCCATATACCCAGGCAGCCACACACATACGCACACTCGCACACACGCGCACACACACACACATACACACACATAAACACGTATAAATATATATTTATATTCGGTATAAATATTTATGTAAATGCGCATACGGACACACACAGATCTATTCATGCATGTGTGTCTGTTGCCATTGCCATTGCCATTGCCTTTTTCTGTTTCTGTTTCTGTTGTTGTTGCTGTTGCCATTGCCGTTGCCGTTATTCCGTCCATCCATATGTCTTGGGGTACATCTGCACATTTACAACATGCTAAGCTTCAGTTAGCATTTTTAATAATAGATTAGCATAAGCAAGCAAGTAAGCACAACTGCATATGCGTCATGAGCAGCAATTTCTCATCTCCATCAGCTCCAAGAGGCTGCACCATTTGTGTGTGTGTGTGTGTATGTGTGGGGGGGATTGCACACCTAAACCATAAGGTGCCTGATTATAAAAGCCCTACCATCTTCAGAGATCACCAATCGATGGATCTCCTAAGCATACATTCCATATACATTACGTTCTCGTTTACTGCAACTTCTTGATGTACGCAATGCAATTCCAATTAATGCAATTATCTTCAAAATCAGAAAAAAAATAAAGAATTGTGCATTTTTTAAGTATTAGTTTTTAAAAAATGTGAATCTATGAAGTTTCGTTTAGTTTTCATATAATTGTGTGTATTTCTTGTCTCTACTTTACTTTACCTGAAGTCTTTTGCACACTGCAATGCAATGTTTGTTATTTTTCAGCAATGATATGCACATAAATTATAATTCAATTAAAAAGTAAAATTTGCTAAATGTAGCAATTATACATAATTATATAATTATATATAATGATAAATTTTCAGAGTTGCTTTTACTTTCGTTTGGTCTGTCAGCTGTCAAGTCTTGAGATTTACCGTTACGATTGCATATATTTCTAGACTAAACACAGTACGATATGTTTGGGCTTCCTCATTCCTTTTTTGCAAAAAAAAAAAAAAAAAAGCAATTGATGTGGCAACCAAAAATGTGCTTTCACCTCTAAAGAAAACTTGCAATGGGCTGCAAGGAAAAGTCCTGCGATTTATAAACATAAAATAAAGAAATAAGCTTCTTATTTACTATTCTCCATTGAGCACACTTTTGTCTTGACAGTACTAAATGCGATTTTACAATAAGACGAAAACGAAAGAAATAAAGACCCAATACAAATAAGAAAAGAAACCAAATCATAAAAATAGCAAAGCAACATGCACAGGTCATTATAGCAACCTAACGAGCAAACGAGCGAGTGTTGAAAGCGATGCGAGCTAAGGCTGCCACTACCACTACAAGTGCCGCCGCCACCGCCATCGCTATCGCTACTGCCACATCCACTTCCGCTGGCGAAGTTGACGTTGATGTTGAGGCTGATACGGATGCTGATGCTGATGTCGATTCTGTTGCTGTTGCTGATGCTAATGCAGATGCTTATACGTTTGCGGATGCTGCGCCTAATCAACCCTTTTATGAACCCTAAAAAGCAAAAACAAATAAAAGCAAACTACAATAACAATAAAAATATAAAATTAGTGGCAGGCAGGAATGTTCATCTGCATTATATTACTTTGACCACTTTGACTGGGTTGGCCGGGATGAAACAGACAGGGGGTGCAACGGCGCGACTACAACTATAAGAACAACTACAGTGGCAACTACAACGAAATTGTCGATGACGATGACGACGTTGACGACGACGACGACGACAACGACAACGAAAAAAAGCGCAAAGCAACAAAAATGAACGCGTCGAAACAAAAGTATCGACATTTTTTCGTTTCTATTATATTACATTGAAAAATTACGAACAAAAATAAACAATAAGAAAATGTTTCATATACTTACATACATGTATGTATGTATGTATATACAATATACAACATAATAAAACCAACAACTCCAATAACAACAATAACAACAAAGCGTAAATACATAATAAAAGCGCACAAGAAATAAAAGCGCATAAAAAACGTATTCCAACAACAACAGCAAATCAACGAAGTAAAGAAAATAACAAATATAAAAATGCCAAAAAATATATACATAAACATATATAGAAAAAAAAAAAACAAAAAAAAAAACAAAAAGATTAAACCTAAAAACACAATAAAAAAATATAAATACGCGTAGAACAAGTATTAGACGGCAGACGAAGCCTTATTGCGAACATTTGTATTGTAGTGGCCGCTTCTTTATGCTCTGTAGTCAAGGTGTGCAGCAAGTGAGCCAAAAATAAAAAATAAATATAATAATCAAAAAAAAAACAGCAAAGAAAGAAGAGCAAACAAGAGAGTACAAAAAACAAAAATGAGTAACAACGATAGAAAATCGCCTTAGAATTCGAAGCAGCATCCTTTTCAACTAAAGCAACAGCACCAGGAACAATATCAATAGCAACAACAAAAACGACAACAACAACAACAATAAACGATAAAACTACTTTCGTGAATCGCAACAAGCAACGGGCAAGTGGCAAGTAGCAAGTAGCGACCGCCACCGCGACTGCGGCTGAGGCTGAGGCCGTGCTGGGCCGAGACTGAGACTGAGACGGCGGCAGCAGCGACCTTAGACCAAAGGAGGGCACAAAGTTGACGGAGATGAAAGGCAACGGTGTAATAAACATTGCTCTAAAAATTGTTCTAACTGTGTATATGCCATTGCTGTTGTTGTTCTTGTTGTTGTTTTTATTGTTGTTATCATTA
>JBAMBQ010004940.1:0-32974 GCA_037044495.1 Stegana nigrithorax
GGGGGGGGGGGGGGGGGGGGGGAATGGGGGGGGGGGGGGGGGGGGGGGGGGGGGGGGGGGGGGGGGGGGGGGGGGGGGGGGGGGGGGGGGCCGCATGACGTCGCCACTTTGCCAACGGCGCTGACTCTGTCCATGCCTTCTGCTGCTGTCTAAGCCGTGACAGCAGCGATCTCTGACGCACAGGTGCGTTGAGCTGGCATAACCAACGTCAACGCCAAAGCCAACGCCAGCATCAGCATCAACATCAACGCCAGCGCCAAAGTTAACGACAATGACAACGACGCTGTCAACGTTGGCAACAGCATAGAACAAGGACCTCATCCGTAACGGCGGCTGCGTGCTCACTTCCATGCTAAATGGGCAGAGCCGAGTTAATGTGGAATAGTTTCACTTGAAAGTGAATGCGAGAATTTCTTAAAATGGCGCAATGTGAAATCCTTACCCCCCACCGCTGCAATGGATTACAATGCGCGCAGAAAAACGCATTACTTCCGCATCGCGAGCTGGCAGCTCAGCTACCTCACCGCAGAGTCCTCGTGCTTGTGCTCGCGACATGCGCATGTGTGCCCATGCCTGCGGCTAATAAATGCAATTTTAGACTTAACTTCTGCAGTGTAATGTTATGTCGAAAATCGCTGCCATGCTGCCCAGTGCCCAATGTCCAGTGTCCAGTGTCCAGTGTCCAGTGTCCAGTGTTGAGTGCTTGGCATGGGATGAGCATCCGATGGATGCCTGGCATTAGGCATGGCTTAGCTTTCTTACTTCTGGCGATTTTTATTTACGTTGTTTCGCCGTCTAATGAGACTCGTACCGACTTTTCATTGCGTAATTTGCGCGACACTAAGGACTGTAGGTGTTGATGCGGGAGGGCTGGGGGCGGGGTGGTGTCGACGTGGCTGTTGTCGTTGTTGGCATAGCGACCGGCATCCGTTCGCATTGTGGCAGCAGCTTCCGTTGTTGCGAGCGGCACGGCACGGCATGGCATGGCACGGCACGACACGGCACGACTTGAACATGACTAACAACGAAGGACTAAGGCTGAAGGACGTAGTGTAGCATTTGCATTTAGCTGCGAGCTACTAAAAAGCAAAAAAAAAAAACAAAAATTGCCAACAACAACAGCAACAACTGAAAACGAGAGAAATATCGTGAAACTGAAATCGAAGGCGGTAGGGGGTAGTGGAGGAAGGGAACGGTAAGATGTTCGCACGCTGGCTTTGACGGTTAGACAGTCAGACGGGTGCAGAGCACGGGAATTTATCGTATTTTTGTTGCAGAGTTTTTCGCATTTCTCTAAATTTTTTTCAGCACTCTTTTTGCTTTTGTTTTGTTTCCGTTGTATGTTGGTTCGGTTGTGCGTTTTTTTGGTTACTTCGTTTTATTTTCGCTTCTTCGTATTTCTTTTTAGGGTTTTTTCGTTGATACGTTAGTTTGTCCGTCGGTTTAGTTTTAATTTGCATGCAGCGTTCGCATAATTTTGTGGTCCTGCTTCATTCAGTTTAAGTTTATGGTTTCGGTGTTTTCTGTGTGCCTGTGTGTGTGTGTAAACATTCATATATGCATACACATCTGCATACAGACGAATACTTTTTGCTGCCATCGCCACTATCATGTTTCTCGCCTTTTGTTTCCCCCTTCTTTATTCGCCTGCCTGGCTGCCAACGCTCACAACCTTCATAAATGGTGCCATATGCTGCATAGCTGCCTACACATGCATGTACATATGTGTGTACTATACACTAGGTATGCACATATATGAGCGTAAGGCAGCACTTATGTATGGACATTCACAATGTATGGACATTGCTTTGCTGCTCAGCTTATGGCCGACTTACATGCGGCACACTAGCCAAAGTCTTGTAATCGTACAATCGGAAAATCAGAGGAGCGGCTGGCATGCGGAATCATCGCAGCAAGTCTCGAATCGTTTAGTGCCTTGTTAAACAGCGGGAGTACACGCTTCGTTTGCATCGTTTGCATGAATACCGACTAACACGAGTAGAACAAAAACCGTTGCATACTTTTTAGCTGCAGGTGGTGGCCTATTGCAGCTTCGCATTTATGTCTATATTGTTCATTTAAATATGCAATGCTCATCAGAGTAAAGAAAATATGAATCCTATTTTATGCGCATAGCTATATCCGTGATAAAACTGAATGCGAAAGTTTACACAAGCGTCAACAAAAGTCGACAGTTGCCGATTCCAAAACAGAAGGCAAGGACACTTTGTGTCAAATCAATCCGAATTATTGTGACTTGTGCTATGCAGAAGGCTACTGAAGAAGATTCTTGGAAAAATCCAACTACCAAATAAGCAAGTTATTCACTTAAAGGTGTTGTTGGCTCAGACGAGCTGAGTCAATAATTGCCCATTTGCTTATTCGAATAAAGTAAACTAAATGTGCCGACATGATGTATGACTGAGGCTTTAGGCTTCAATGCTCAACCCTATCGGATCGTATTAGAATCAGTAAAAAATTACTTCGTATGGAATAAAAGATGCCCGCAAACTAAACATTACAAGCTTTATACAACAGGGTATCAGACTGCCAAGTGCTCCAACACAGGAATAACTTAGCACGTGAGAGAAATAGGCATCAGTACACAATTAGTTTGAGTGAAACGTGAATGCAGGATTCAGGCAGTAACGCCTCGGCGTGTCTTAAATAGTTATGTGACATCGACACATATATGTTTATTTTATATTTTGTCGGCGTTTAAATGAATTTATAAAGGCAGACATCAGATAAAGGCAAAGGGTAAATTTAATTGTAGTGAATATATTGTTTGAATCAACTTACCGCCGGCAGGTGTAACGCAGTAGAAAAACTGGGCTATGACGAGAACCCGAAAGCTGATTGATATCCTCATGACTGTGGCGGTGTTTGTTGTTGTGCGCTGATGTGGCGACAACTCTGCACTCGATTATGCTGGACTCTGATTGGCTGCTTACGCTTCCACTTGCTTCAACGCTACCGATGCTGTCGATGCTGCTTTTGCCTCTGCTTTCTCGGACACGAACCACACCGAAGGCAGCCAACTGCGCCTTGCACTTCGCAATTCGTACTTTGGAGTTTGCACGCTGCTTTTCGCTTGCCGTTTGTCGCACTCTCCACTCCACTGCACTGTCCACAGTCTGGACTGTGCTGTTTTTCCTATGCCGGCCTCGCTCAGTCTCGGGCTTAGCCCGTTGCTTGGGTGTCCGTTGCTGCCACCGCCTAACTTCGTCGTCGCTGCCTTTGCCTTTGCCTTTGCCTACGCTTCGCTTTGCCTAGCAGGTGCTGCTGCTGCTGCACGCCATACACTGCGTATGAGTAATAATTTTCTTAGGGCATATAACAAACAGCAGTTGTACTCAAAGCTGCAACGCGCTGACTGACACTCTTCGGCTGCTGCAGGCGGTTGTGGCGGGCGACGACTTCATTGCACACTGAATCACAAATCTAAGCTTCGCTGCTGCGTCTTTGTGTGTTTATGAGTTATTGCTGTTTAGTTCTTATTTAATTTGGTTGCAGCTATTAAAAAATTGAGATTATTGTTGCTAGTTTTCTTTTGTTTTTGGTTGGTTTTTTCCGGTTTTGATTATTATTTTGTTTGCTGATTGGTTCGCTATGGTAGTCGCCTGGCGCGGTTTTAGCTCCTTTTATGTTTTGGGTTTTTCTTCTTGATGTTGTTGTAGTTGTTGTGATTATAATTAATATAATTCGGCTGCCGTTACCTTTGTCTTATTTTTTGTTTGTTTGGTTTTCTTCGCTCTTGCTCGCTCGTCCTCTCGCCCTCGCGCTCTGTCTCTCTCTCTCTCTTTATCTCTTTCTCTCTTGCTTGCTCTCACTCAAACGCTATTTCTTGCTTTTTCGCATTAACGCAACGTTAAAAACATTTTCTTAAAGTTTTTTTCTTTTTTTGTTTCATTTAATTGAATTTTATGTTGAAATATTTATTTTGCATTTGGCGTTGGCTTTTTACTTTCGCTTTTCTTTTACATATGAATGATCTGCAAATAGAATGCAAATAGAAAATAAAAAGAAGAGAATAGGACGCATGTTAGCCAGGTTGGTAAACAGATTTTCACTTTTCATTGCTTCCATGTGCGCACATGTATAAAGTAATAATAAAGTAAACAAACAAAATAAAAAAAAAAAAAAAAAACACAACGAAGCAAACAAATAAATATAACATAGAGTACACAGAAAAAACACAAAAAAAAAAAAGAAAAACCGGAAAAGATAAATAAATAATAAAATAAAAGGAAAACAAACAACAGTCGACCAAATATGGCAACTTATTTACGTACACAATATTTAAGCATGTTGAACATGGACTAATGCATGCGAGTGAGTTTATGTTTTCACTCGCATCTGCATGTGTGTGTGTGTGTATGTGTATGTGTAAATATATAAGCACACAGATATATATGTATGTATATATATGTTTCCTTTTTCTCGTATTCGTTTCTCATTTATTGATATTATAATTTTTATTTATTTTCAGCTTATTGCCAAAACACTGTGGGCAATTTCTTATTTTAATATGCGCACAAGTAATGCGTTTCTTAGGTTAGGTGAGCACAACAAAACACGAAAACGATAAAAAAAAATAGATTATCGAAAACTTTAAAACGAAAAAAAAAAAACAAAACCAAATGCTCGATACACACGGCAAGGCAAAGAAATGTTGACGACGTTACGTATACGTTTAGGAAAATATCAACAACACTGGTACGACAACAACAGTTGCAACAACAACAGTGACAGCGACGACAACGACGACGACAACGATAATAATGATGATAATGTCAACGACAACAACAACTACAACAACCGTAAGTGTCGACGTTAGAAAAAATCACAGTCAGGTCAAATGTTTAACCGAGACTGAATCGGATTCCACTGGCAGCCACTGTCCAACGAGTGGCTGCGCAAAGCTACGCAACGCAACGCATCGCATCGCATCGCATCGCATTGCATCTCATGGCACGGCATGGCACGGCATGCCATGGCTCGGCTTAGCTTGGCTTGGCTTGGTATGCCATGAGTTGGCTTGGATTGGCTTCGGTTTGCTTCGGTTGCGTTCGCGTTGGCATGGGCATGAGTATGTATTTGGGTCTGGGTCTGGGTTTCGGCTTTGGAGCTACATTAGAAATTCGCAGCAGCGTTGGTCGTTTGCTCGGACGTTCTGTGAGCGTTATTTAGTAAACAATACAATCAATTATGCAAATTACTCAATGTCATTAAAAATCCGCGGAACCCGCAACGGCGAACAACAAGCAACGGAAGCGACGTTTGTGCAATTTGTCCGTCCGCACGCCACGCCACACCCCCACCCTGCAATCCAAGCAAGAAGTTCCATGCGAGTTAACTGGCTGCGGCTTGGCCCAGCGCAGCTCAGCCCGGCCCAGCCCAGCGCAAAACAGACTAAGGAAATAACACACCAAACAAAACGCTCACAGAAGAGCAACACAAAAATTATTCGCAATAATGGCTCGGCACAATGCATAATGACAGCTGCCCAAGCGCCCACACAACCGCACCCCCACACACGCTCTCACTCAGTTGACATGCCCGCATGCCGCATGAGGCCGCATGAGGCCGCAGGCTCAAACGCTTGCCCACACGTTTCAAATCAGCGACGCTTAAGCGACGCGATGCGTCATCCATTGCAAGTAGCAGATAACAAGCCAACTGTTTAAATAATTAATATCAATTTGCGACAATCACCCCGCCACCCTGCCACACCCCCACACCACCATCTGCCACTGCAGTCACTCCGCCAGCCGACCACCCTGCAGCCGTTAGGCCGTATATTGCAGTTCTGCGTGTGGGAGATTGCATTATGTGCTGGCTGAGGGGGCAGCGGGCAGCGGGCGTCGTCGTCGTCGTTGTTGTTGTCGCCATCTTCGTCGCCGTCGATGATGTCGTCGATGATGTTGTTGTCGTTGTCGTCGCGGGCAACGTGTTTATGTCTAGTGGCGGCGACGGCGACGGCGGCGGTGGCGCCTGTGGTCATGGCTCACATATAGGCGCGCGTGGCGCTGCTTGGTTGCGAGAGGTGGGTAGGGGTAGCTCGTGTGGGGGAGCGCGAGCAGTAGTTGGCATGGTTAGCGGTTGCTATGTACAGCGACAAAACGCTATGGCTATGCCAAGGCCGCGCAGTTCACAAGCAAAAACGTTGCGGTTGGACGTAAGAAAAACTGTCTGTCTGACTGACTGACTGACTGACTGACTGAGTTACTGATGTGGTTCTGTTTGTGCACACCTCTGCTGGCATGCATGGATAACCTTAACCTCAGTAATGGCGCATGCCACCGTAAACATCAGCGGCATCATGAGCATTATCAACATTATCAGCATCGGCAGCATTATCATCATCAAATGGCATTGTAATTGCCATGAGCCATGACTGCCTGCCCAGCCGTATGATGTAAATGCAAATCGATGGACGAGTGAACTCAGCGTAGCAGCAGAGTAATGGCAACACCAAAACCAACACAAACATCAATAACAACACCGAAAGCAACAACAACAACAACAACGACTACAGAAAGTGTAACAACATTAGCAACAATAACGCCACCAGCAACAACAACATCCACAACAACAACAACATCGACACCAACAACAACAATGTGCATATGGCGACGTTGACAAGAGCAACAGCAAAGGCAACAGCAAAGGCAACAGCAAAGGCAACAGCAACGGCAATGACTGCAACATTTTGATTGGCAATGGCAGCTTTGCCAATGACAGCAGCCAAGCCGCCCATCCCCTGCGCCGACCACCTGGCAGCCTCCTGCCGCGAACATGAACATGAAAACTGCGAAAGGCCGTTTCAGCTTTAAATGCCTGCAAAATTCCGTTGCCAGCAGGTGGAGTGCACTGTCGTGTGTATGCCCGTGCTTGTGCCTGTGCCTGTGTTTGTGTTTGTGTATGTGTGTGTATGTGAGTATACATGCGACATCATGTGATGTGATGTTGTGCACTGCTCTGCTCTGCTCTGCTCCACTGTTGTGTTCGGTTCTGTTCTGTTCTATTCTGGTGTGTTGTGATGTGTTGTGTTGTGCTGCTGCTGTGCTGTAACCGCGGGTTCTAGTTCTCCCTTTCTGTTGTTGTTGTTGTTGTTGTTTTTGGTATATTGGTGTTTTTTTGTTGTTGCTGCCGCCAAACTGCGGTTTGCTTTGTTTGCACTTGGTATGCTCATTGTTCGTTCGTTGCTCATAGTCCGGTGTTGTTGTTGTTGTCATTGTTGTAGTGGTTGTTGTACTGGTTGTTGTTGCTATTGCTATCGTTGCTAGTCGCTGCAGCATTTACTGTCAAAGTGTCTGTAACAATGCTGATAATAGTTCTGGAATGGCTTCCCGGTGACTCTAATCGCACAACTGTACAATCCCTTGCCTGCCATATCGGCTGCAGCTGTTCCTACTGTTGTTCCTGCTGTTGTTCCTGCTGTTGTTGCTGGTGCTGCTGCTATTGTTGTTGTTGTTGGACGTGCAACAATTGCTTTTAGCTTTGCATGCGACCACACGTGTTATTGTCGTCGTCGTCGTTGTTGTTGTTGTTTTCTGTTTGTTTCTATTTTAGCTTTTTATTCTCTGCTGTCCTTTCTTTTTTTTTCTCTTGCCTGTTATCCTTTGTTTTTTTTATTTCTGTCTTTGCAGTTGCCTTTGCCGTTGCCGCTGTCGTGTCGTTGGTTCTGTTGCTTTTGCTGTTTTTGTCTAAGCCAACTTTGTTGTTGTTGATTTGCTATTGCTGCCATTGTTTGCATTGTGGTTGTTGTTGTTGTTCTTGTTTGTTTTGCATGCTGTATGCTGTGTTTATAAAACTGTAAAATTAATTTCTTCGCACGCTTTGCATTTCACATAATGGTTTGCTTTGTTCGTCGCAAAACCCATTCCATGCAGTTCGACGCTTGGCATCGCAGCTATCTGATGTTTAACCAAATTGATTGTGTTTTTTTAATTTCTTTTTGGTTTGTGGCTTTCGCTTTTTTTAGCTACTGTCTGTCCCACTTCGATTATTTGTTTTACTTAAACTCCCATTTACACTGTATCGCTCTGTTTGCACACGTATAATAGTGGGTACATACTGTGGCTGGCGAATGGCAGGCGAAGTGACACCATACGAAAATAATCGCAATATGCATACGTGTGTACGAGTATACAAGATAAAATGTCGGTCGTCGGTTAGGTTGCGGATTACAGGTGCGTAAGCCTCAGCCAGTGGAAAGTTCGTTTCATTGTAGTCCACAGTGGCAGAGAGGGCTGCCCTGGATTTAGTAGCAAATAAACTGAAACGTATAACTTGGCCTCTGGTCTATGCAATCGAGCAACAGCGTTATACAGCAGCTACAGTCTGGGCTCCTCGCAATCGATCACAAAGGCGGAGTCTGCCAACACGCGGCGTGCAGCAGTCAGCAAACGTTAACCAACTTAATTGTGGCGTCCACACAGTTGGATTAGGCGTAGGCAGGGCAGAGCACAGCCCAGCAGAGTAGAGCAGAGCAGAGCACAGAATAGGATGGCGTAGGATAACGTGGGACAGCGTTCATATCAGACGGAAATTTATCTAATCGCATTTTCATATGCGACTACTTGTGGGTGCTGCCAAAGGCAGCAGACGCTGAAAAGTGAATTACTGTTTACGCTGTTGTTTATGCTTCCATATAGGGTTGAATCGCAGACGGGGGTCTCCGCTTCCGCAGAAGTGTGTTTATTTTCACAGACATGGCGTATACAGTATACACATGTGTATAAAATGCCTCAGAATCTCAGCTGGGCTATGCCGCAAGGATATCAAGGATAACTTGTCTGCTTTCACACGTAAGAGGAATGCAGAGCACGCCTCTAGTATGCGATGGCCGCTCTCGGCTTGGCTGGCATTGGAACGCCATATTAAGGTAGTTCGAGTATACGTAGAGCTGGCACGGCTCCGTGGCTCCTGCTGCCGTCGGTGGCAAGCCCCGCGTGGTAACAAGTGCCAATGCCGATGAGAGTGTCTTGTGTGCTGGGCTGAGTGTTCGTGGATTGTGTGTTGTGGGTCGTTGAAGGAATTTTGCTCGTTTGCGTGCGTTTGACTAATTTCCAAGCCGTATACTCAACGTCTGAACGTCGGAACGGCTGCCGATGAAACGGCATCGTTACAAGAAAATCACTCACAGGCATGGCAGGGTAGACAAAACGTTCTAACAGAAAAGACAAGACGACGAGACGGCCAAAAGACAAGACGACAGGACGGCAGGCTGGTAGGTCGACAGGATAGTAGCAGGTGGAGGACGGCAGACTGACAGGACGTCAAGAGAATACAAATAGCCGACACATTGCTGGCATCGGATTTCGTGCTTTGTCTAATAGCTTCATCGCAGCCGTCTGTGCTCAGCCATGCTGTGCTATGCTGTTCTATGCTTAGCTATGGCTCTGCTGTGAGTTACGTTCGGATACGTTGCGCTACGTTACGTTACGCGCTACGTTATTTGGCATGGTACATGAATGCTTGGCAGTACGTCAGCCTTTCCGCACTCCCTGGAAAGCCTTTGCCCAGCACTTCCGCAATGGCAACGTTTAGTCGAGCGCTGAAATGGCGGCACTCTTCGTGGGAGCGAACAAGTGTTCAAATGGGAAAAGTGTAATGGCCTTCGCAGGCTCACACGCGGCAAGTGCTCCGTCTGTCCGTCCGTCTAAGTGTTGTGTGTGGCGGTGCTGCTGTTGTTGCTGCTGTTGTGGCTGCTGCTGGTACTGGCACTAGTGCCAATTGTTATGGCGTTGGCGCTCGTGTGAGCGGGAGTAAACATGTAATGAAGCTGGCGACGACACAATTTTTATGCGGCACTGACCAAATGCGTTGCGCGTTGCATTGTTGTTTGTTGCTTTCGACGAAACTTTTATTTCGCTTGTTTCGACTCCTTGCGAACCCTCTTGAAAAATGTTTATTGCCTTGGAAAATGTGCTAAGGAACACACACGTACACGCATACGCTTCCACACTCGCATTCTCACACACACACACAGACTCGACACACACAAGAGACGGAGACAGAGACGGAGACAGAGAAAAATAAGAATACTCACGCCAGCGGCAGCAACCAAGCAAACAAACTCAAAGGCAAGCAAGCGAAAAAAGCCAAAAGAAGTACGAGAGGAGGCAGAAGAGGAGGAAGTGCAAGAGGAAGTAGAAGAAGATGCAGAGGAAAACAATAACAGGCAAGACAGGATGCTCGCAGACACTAAGCAAGATTTCAAGTGCTTCATTTATTTTTTGCAATTTATTCTTGCTTTTTCGCTTTTTATTTGTGCTATTGTTGTTATTGTTGTTGTTGGCGTTGTTAATGTTGTTGTTTGCTATTGCTGTTGCTTCTGCTTTTATTATTGTTGTTGTGAGTGTACTTTATTTTCCTAATGCTGAATTTTGTTTTTTTATTTTGTTTAATTTTTTTTTTTTTGGTTTTTGTTTTTTTTGTTTTTTGTTTTTTTTATTTTCTTATTCTCCCCTTTTACGATTCGCCATTAGTCTTTTGTTTTTCGCTAGTCTTGAAGCTTTAAACGAACGTTTAGGCAAAAGTTTTACCCATTCAAAATAATTTTGCCCAACCTCAGCCTCAGCAGCAGTCGGAGTCGCAGCCGGAGTCGGAGTCGGAGTCTTGACTTCGGTTTCAATTCTCGACGGCGACTTGGTATGCAAGATTTGTGATTAGAATGTGGTAAAAGTGAAATTGAAAGGAGAAATTTTTCACACAGCACGCCTTGAAATATTCTGGCTTTATTTTTTTATAACTTTTTTTTTTTGCGGTGAAAAGCAGTCTTCTTTGGTTTATTTTTTGTTGTTTTTGTTTTTCTTGTTTCTTTCTTTTGTGTACTATTGTTGTTATTGTCGGTTTGCTTTTTGTTTTCCGTTCTCGATTCTATTGCTGGCAAAAACTGACACAAACGCAAATAGTAAATAAAATCACGTATACGACACGTATGCCGTAAAACTAATGTGTGCTTCGACTATAGCGCCGCTCGCCGCTTGCCATTCAGCTGTCACCATCCACCAGTCACCAGTCACCACTCACCACTTACCATTTACCACTCACCCTCACACACTCATTTTTGCACTGAGGCTGTCCCTCTCGCACTCGTTTTGAGTAATGCGTGTGACAAATTATGTATTTATTAGGCAGCGACGACAACAAGGGACGAACTGTGACGGCGACTGCGCTGAGCTGCGTCAGGGCGACAATGAAGGCAACAGCAACAGCGACAACGACAGCGACAAACAACAAACAATAACGACGACTACGAAAACGTTGACATCGGCAACGGCAGCGGCAACGGCAACGTCGATGACGATGATGATGACGACGTTGACAACGAGGACGCTGCTGCCGCTGCCTTTACTGTTGCTGCGGATGCTGACGGCAGAAGAGCAACACAGGCATGGCAAGAAAGAAATATAAATTGGATTTCCACTTGAAAGTCAAGTGCCAAGTGACATTTCCAATCATGTACGTCAGTTTTGGACATATTAGTTGAATTATTTTAGCAGCGAATGCTGCCGTCTCACTTCCACGCACACTGCCACCCTTAGCTGTGCTAAATTCCTTATACTTTTTTACTCAATCGTTGCGCACGTGGGCCACTCGAGAAGTACAAGGCAGTGGAGGTATTGAGCGGGAGCAACCTGTATTGGCGTGAGGCACAAACTGTGGGCAGTCGGCAGATTTGAGGAATTCAACTATCTCCAATAGTCATTATCAAAATGAGTTGCTAAATCTTTAGCCAAAAAGTTTTCTCTTTTGCTTATCACCTGAACTTTTGCCAATGAATCGTTTCATTCGTTCAGGCTGTCTGTCTGCCTTGCTTATTTCGAAGCTTTTTGAGTTTATCGAACCATGTGCAACATCAAGCCGCTGTCTAGTCCTCATCATTGCTAAACAAATAAATGTAGGTCACCGTGTGGCATAACTGCACAACTTGTACAAACGACAAACCTTCGTCGGTCAGATGCAACGTGAATAGGAACTATTCTGTCTTGAATAAGTCTGTCAGCAGCGTTTGTGTCATAAATTTTTTATTATGATAGCATAGACTATATAGCCATATGTATTGGAGAATAGAGTTGATAGGAAAGGGATTTGCTGTCGCTCTAAATTTGATGATAGATGATCTCGGCAAGTCTGATAAAGAAAATTTTGTTCACTTTTCGTTTTCCACCTTGCCACATAATGCAGAAAAGTTACTATATGCATAAAATGTTCTACAACATGTTTAATCGAGTTAATCGGAATTTTCGGGTTGACACTCGCATTTGGCTGTGGCTCGGTGTGTGGCTCGGTTGGTTGTCAATCGGCAACGTGCAGCCTGAATATAAATCGGAATTTTTTGTTACTGTTATTGCTGTTGCGTCTTTTTCTATTACTTGAAAACGGATTCGAACATTAAAATGTACATAGTTTACATAGTTTAATTATAGACTTGTACTCGCAAAGGATACATTCTGAGGCGGTCAACTTAAAGATGAAATGGTCGTCGTCCTTAGTGCTGCGTGCTGCGTATCAGCAATGAAAATGCTTGTAGCGAGGCAACTCGGAGTAGAAACAGAAGCTGAACCAGAGGCAGATGTGGGAGTAGAGAGTAGGGAGTAGGAAGTAGGGAGCAGGGAATAGGGAGTAGGGAGTAGGGAAGTAGGAGCAGAAGCATCAGCACGGCTCCTTGGCGCTATAAATAGCAGCTGTCCGGCTAGCAATAAATGCCACGTACGGGCATTTAGTCTTTGTTCTTGTCCTTCTTCACCATCGCAACGTTGTCCCTTTTGTGGGAAGTGCGTGCGTTTGTTCGTTTGTTCGTTGGTTCGTTGGTCCGTCGGTTCGTTTGTGTGCGTCTTCACGTCTAAGAGGATATGTTGGCCATTTTGTCTAATAAATTCCAACTGGGGATGATGTGGCAAAGTACGGCCGAAAAAGAGGCAACTATCGCTCAAGTGCACAGCACGAGTATAAAATCAATTGACATCTATGGTGTGAGCGGCATGGGCGGCGTGCATGGGCATGGGAATCTATGCCACGGCAACATAATGTCAACATTTAAGGCTGCTGAAGGCAGCAAAGCAAACACCAACAATAACAACACGACGACGATAATTCTGTTTTCTTTGCTGCCATTGTCGTTGCCATCGTCGACAACATTGACACTGCGCCCGCTCCCCCTCCACTGGCGTCTTCGCCTACGTCTTTGGCTTCGTTTTCGTCTCGTCCTTGCTAGTTTTAGCTCATCTGGGCATGTTATTCATGTTGTTCTTGTTGCTATTGTTGCTGCTGCTGCTGCCGCTGTTGCTGTTGCTGTTGCTGTTGCTGTTGATTTTGGTGTTGTTATTCTTGTTCTTCGTTCAGCTTCTCGAGTTTCGTTTTTTTATTGTGACCATTTGTGTACACACATAGTTCATAGCATGTACATAGTTTGCCTGCCACCAACATTGGACCCAGCGCCGCATTGCCCAAAAATCTGCTTGGCTTTGCTTTTCTCTGTTTATTGTTGCGTCTGCGTTTGTCGTATGCTGCTTTTGCTGCTGCTCTGCTTCTGCTTCTGCTTCTGCTGCCTTGACGTGACTTTTGATGACTATCAAATAAATACACACACACCACACACACATCACACACACACCACACACACACCACACACACACCACACACACACCACACACACACCACACACACACCACACACACACACATACACATGCGCGCACGCGGGATTTTCATTAGTTCGTTGGCAAATCCGGTTGAGGTGGGACGTTCGCGTTTGCGCTCGGAAAAGAAACAAGTCAAATAAATAAAGAAATTCATATTCAGACAACGACGATGGCAATGACGATGACTATGACGACGACTATGACGACAACAACAACATACGCAAAACAGCAGCAGCAATACTGTTGCTACTTCTTGTAAATATTATTGTCGTTGTTGTCGATATTGTTGTTGTTGTATTCGCCTTTACTCTTATTGTTTATGAGAATATATATGTACGTCGTCCAGCATTTGATTGTTGTTGCCATTGACGCTGCCGTTGCCACCGTCGTTGCCATAGCATCATGTGTATACGATTGTCGTACGCATATGAAATCATTGAATCCCGTTACAGGCACACGACAGGGCATACACGAGCATAATGAGACAAATATTGGAAAGTCGTTTATTATATAGTTATGCTTTCGATTTCTCAAAGGAAATCTTTCTCCTCTCACTCCTTAAACAAATTTCACTTTATTCTCATATGCCTACGCCGATGCCGATGCCGATGCCTATGGCTGTGCCTATGCCTGTCCCTGTGCCTATGCGCCCATGCCTAAGTCAAGTCTCTCAGCTCAGCTCAGTTCCGCTCCGCACCGCACCGCACCGCACCACACCACACCGCATCATGCCGCAGCGCAGCGCAATGCGATGTTTCGTTTCATTTCGGTTTGGCTTGACTCTGCTCCTCTCACTTCGTTTCAATTTGTTTGGTTTGGCTTGGTTTGGTTTTGTTTCGTGTTTGGTATTTGGTGTTTCGTGGCACGACGTGCCTTGGCCAGCAACTAAGTTGCGTCTTGATTAATATTAAAAAATCTATGTAGACATTTTTGAATACAAGTCCTCGTAGGCGGATTCTTTGGGAAAGTTGAAAAGTTGTTAAATCAGCGCAACTATTAAATCTTATTGGATTGTACGCCGGGGAATATATTCCTCGTCTGCTCCTTGGCTGCTCCTGCCGCTTGAGCCGCTTGTGCGGCTGCTGTTTCGCTTACGCACTCGCAGTCGTACTTTTATTCGAATTCGTCTTTTTCTTGCTATCGTTGTCAAAAAGTTTGTCCTCTCGAAAGTTGTCTGTTATGGGGTATACTCGGCTAGCTATGTGCCGCCATGTATATGCTTGTAGATACATGAATGCACGATGTCAACGATTTGATTCCAATTTGTACCTAATTGGATTCCGGTTCTACGGATCCAATTCCCATTTGTTTCGTTTTGTAAAGTTTGATGAGTGTTCCACAGTTTAAATTTGGGCTGAGGCTCGCCCAGCCGAGCGCGAGTGCCGAGTGCCGTGACTGGAAATGCCTGTACGTGCTGCGTTCCCGTGAGATCTAACAATGAGTATAAACAGCGGATGCTTTTTATACTTTTCAATTTTTTTTTCTACAAAACGGACTTTAGTTTTTGACTCCGTAGTCTGTTAATTACCAAATATTATGTTGTATATTGCACTTTTATTCGGCTTTGCCTACTTATAGTGACAAACGTCGAAGTTCTCCTTCTCTGTTTGGCGACCGAACCCTTGACAACGAGACAAAATGAATCTACTACTCAACACGAGCTCTCTGCATCTGCTTTACAGTGTCATGAAAATAAACAAAGTTGTTTGCATTGTAGCGAGCATGCCCCATATTTTCAAGTTCGATTACCTTGCACATTCCATTGTGCGAATGTAAACAATAGTGCACTAAAAAGCAGCGGTCATTTGAAACCCTGCAAAAGCCAAGCACACAGTGCAGGCATGACACACCTTCACAGCTAACATAATGTCAATATACAATCTAATGACTGATGACATACCATTAACAATCGTCATTAATAGGCATTCCATCAATAAACACTGAACAGCATCATGCAGACGGATTCAATGCGTCAACAAATCCATCTTTTCATAGACCAATACTGTCTAACAGATTCACTCTAACAAAATGAACAAAAAGAGATGCGAGTTCATAGCTATTCAGTTCTCGGAATTCGAACGCTTTTTGTATGCATACTGCATAGTTGATATGATAAGAATGCTGCTGTATCCTGTCGGTTCTAGGAATTTTAAAGTGTTAAACGCAGCAATTGGCGTCAACTGTCACTTCAATTAGCCAACATCGTTTTGGCAAGGATGTTTTTCTCATGAAGCCAATTTTAAATGAAATTGTTTAAGGTCAACACAATTGCCCAGGAGAAGCCTTCTGCCCTTAGGGCCGCAAGTACAGTCACAGAGTGCCAAGCAATCAGCAGGAGAAAGACGGGATCATAGCAAAGTATTGCCTTGTGTTTGTTTTTCTTAAAACAACCTTGCCGACTAAATATGCACGCATGTATGTATCCATTTGTGTGTACATGCTCGTGTGCACATACATACATGCGTACATAAGTATGTATGTGTGGAGGCATGAAGATGAGTTTTGTTGTTAAATTATGCTTAATTCATTCCTCTTGCTTGCTCGGATGGTTATTGCTTTTATTGCTGTTATTTGCTATTATTGCTTTGTTGTTGCTGTTGTCGCTGTTGTTCTTGTTGTTTGTTGTTAGCATTATTGCTGTTGCAGTTGTTGTCTTTGCTTATTGACATATTTCTCTGGATTCCTCTGTTTGTTTATTTTGCTTAATTTTTGTGCATCGTCTGACAGCCAGCAGTCAATCAAAATGAATTTGCAATTCGACCATTCGAACACTCGTTTGTTAGCTCATCAGTTCCGTTTGTTCGTCCGTTCGTTCGTCCCTTCATTCGTTCATCCGCTCGTCCGTTTGCCATTTTCTTGTCCGATAATGCGCATTGACCAAAAAGGGAAATTTCCATCGAACTATGCAACAGTGCATGAGTTATTTAGTTTTGCTTCGTTTCATTTCGATTCATTTCGGTTGCTTTTCCCTTCATATTTAGTTTGTTTGCGTGCACTTGCTTTGCTTATTTGTTTGCCTTTACTTTGGTTGTTCTTGTTTTTTGTTGTTGTTGCTTTTGTCACTGTTACTGTCAATGTCGTTATCGTTGCTGTCGTTGTTGTAGTTGCTTTTCTTGCTGTTGCTGTTGCTGTTACTGTTGCTATTGTCATTGCTTTTGTCAAACAATTGCTTTGCATTATTTTGCATATGGCTGCATGCTCTACGCTGTTGATAATTAATTAATTAATACATCTTTATCTCTGCCATCCAATTGGCCTTAATGTCGTCGCTGACGTATCTGCTGCTGCGGCTGCTGCTGCGGCCGAAGCGACTGCGAATGCTGCTGCTATTGTCTGATTATGACAATAATCAAGATTATGATAATTTTGTGGGGTTTTCGTGGTTGTTTCAGTATTTGCATTCGCCTTTGTATTTGCATTCGCTTTCGTATTTGGCTGTGGTTTTCTTTTTTTTTTTTTTGTTTTTTGCTTTTGTGTTCGAATTGGAATTGGCATTGGTATTGGCTTTGCTGCCTTTGCCTGTTTCCGTTAATCCTGTTGCTGTGGTTGGCTCTTAAACCGATTTTGCTGCACGTTGACATAAACGACGACAACAACCGCAATAGCACCAGCAGCAGCAGCAGCAGCAGCACCAGCAGCCGCATTAGCTCAGGCAATAGCCATATTCACAGCAGCGGCAGCGGCAGCCGCCGACACAAGAGAGTATGCGAAATAAAATCGAATAATAATAATTCAACGGCACACTGCCGTCAGATTTGGTTGGGTCTTGTATGCAAAGCCGCTGTTGTTGTTGCTTTGTGGAGTTTGCCTCATCTCCTGTTGTGTTTGCTGATGCTGTTCCTTAAGCAGTTATTGCTTTCTGTTATCTTTGTCGTCGGTGCTGTTTGTGTGCTGCTGTTCTTGTGCTTTTGCTTTAGCTGTTTCTGTTGTTGTACTTATTGGATTTGTGGTGCTTTTGGTGCGGCACATACGAACGAGCGAACTGTTGGTTAGATTATTTATGCATGATTCACTCGCTATCGGCATGTGTATGCCACGAATGCGCCTTTGCGTGCTGCCTGCGTGGCTGAGTGTTGTATGTATGTTGTATGTATGAACATATAGTACATATACATATGTGGCTCTGTATTTGCCACGGGCAGGGCTCGTGTGCAAGGGCGTGAATTTCATTTTGTCTATGATTTTTTTTTTTTTTTGTGTTTTTATGTTTTAATATTGTTCGTGTTTTTACATTGTGCGCTAAGCTTTTCGTAAAAAATGTACAGCGCCATTTCATATTTCATTTTAATTATCATTTATTTTGCTTTTGTTTCGAACAAACATGCACGCAATGCATACATAATTATAACCCGTGCAAATGTTGAAAAAAAAAACAAATTTCCATTTAATAACGTTTCGCATACAATTCTCAAATGCTGCAGGCAAACATAATTTTTTCCAATCAAATAACTTTTACAAATAGTCATTAAAAAACCAGAAAAAAGAAAAAACAAATAATTACAATCATTGCAGTTGAAATTTGACATGAATGCATTCGGACAACATTTACTAATTGGATTTTTCCCTTAAATTTTATTTTAGTTTGTTGTTGCTTGTGTTTGCTGTGTTGTTGTCTTAGTTTTAATTTTCAATTTATTTGCTGTCGCAACGAATATTGCTCAGCTTGTTGCTAACTTCTGTTACCGCTCCTGCCCCTGCTGCTGCTTCTTCTGCTGCTGCTTTTGCTGTTGCTGCTTCTGTATATGTACGCAGTACAACGGGTGGAGTGTTTAATTATATTTCGCAGAAAAAACTGAGAATTCAATTCATAAACCTAACTTGTTTTTAAATATGTATTCTTAAATTCACCAAATAAAAAACAAAAAAATCAAAATTAAATAATAAAGTGAAAACCTCCCGTCCAATTCCTACAACGTCAAATGACAAATCGTGCGCAAACCAATTGCAGACGCGTCGTTATCGTTTTGCTGTAAATAAATGTGTATGACAACAAATAAAAAATGAAAATCCCGAAAAAAACGCTAACCTGGCTGTAACAAAAAAACAAAGAAAAAACAACCAAAACAAAATCACAGAACAGGAATAAACCATATTTATTTGAAACGTCTTAATGTGCAGCATCGTCGATGTCGATGTCGATTTCGATGTTGCTCCTTTGGTTGTTGCTTTTGCGATTGCTGTTGGTGTGGCTGTTGTTGCCATTACGACAAAGCCACTATATTCTCGCAACGAGGCTGAGCAAGTGTAACCGATGAAAACACCACCGACATCACAACCATCCACTAGAATTTTGCAGCAGCTACAACAGCAGCAACAACACCAGTAACAACAACAACAGCATAAGCAACGTTAACAACATCAACATCAACAACGACAACGACAACAAGAACAACAACCACACTGACAGCAAACAGCGTTGACTTAGCATATACAAGCAAAACACAGCACCGACAGAACAGAGCAGAGCAGAAGCTGAATATCGATGTGGGCCACTGAGTGAGCGAGAGCGGCATGGCAAGGCAGCACAAGGCAAAGCGTGGCATGGTACAGAGTGTCAGCATGCGGTGGAGCGGCTAAGCAGAACTCTGCTTGCTTTTATTATGATTATTCACCACTAGCGCTCACACTTGTACTTCTACACGGAGCCACTTGAAAGCTACAGGCACACAGCCTCATGCACATTCTCGTTAGGTGGCTCCTACGTTGTTTTCTCCATTGCCCTCATCGTCGCCATCACATCACATAACATCGCTCTCTCTCTCTCTCTCTTCCTCACTGCCACTTGTACTCTCTCTCTCTCTCTCCCTTTCTGTCTAATGCACTCAGTCAATCTCTTGTGAATCATATTGCGCTCTTTGCTGAAACGTTTGCTGAACAGGAGCCAGCTGTGCACTGTAAATTGTAAGCCCAGCATTCACTCAGAGCCGAGAACCTTTACACACGGCACACTGCACACCGTACACCGCTCGTCGCCGCAGCCTCACATTTTTATTGGTTGGGTGCTGCGATAGCGACCCAAAAATAGGCTTAATTTTTGACATTAACATAAAATATGGCTTAATCGAATAGTCGTTTAATTCATTAACTCAACGATTATGCATTCCAGGATGCTCTGTATGAAAATTTATTGTGCATAAAAATCCGGTCGGTTGGCTGAGTTGGATGGTCGACTGAGCGGTCATTGCACGGACATGTGCACGGACAGTGCCTTGCTCTCGCTTTCGCTCTTATTCTCGCTCTCTCTATACCTGTCTCTTTGTTTTGCATTTAAGTTCACCCATCTTTTATATCATACATTTTCTCATTATTATTATTATTATCATTGTTGTTTTTGTTTTAGTTGTTGTTGTTAATTGTATTTTGTTGTTAAGTTTTTCTTGCAAGGATTCTCCTTTGATTGTTTTTCAATTGTTTCTTAATGGCAATAGTACTCTTAAAAACAAGTAACGTTATATTGACAGAAAAATGCTTTAAAAAAAAAAAAAAAAAAAAAAAAACGACACAGGACACACACACGCAGTTGCGGTAGAGCGTTAATGGCGACGGGGCACGCAGGCATTCACAGACCGCAATTTGTCATGCGCTTATGGCCGCTTACTCTCCACTAAACGGCAGGAGGGTATACAAGGGCCGTCTTGTTGACGCTTGTAACAAAAACAAAAAAAAAATAATAATATATTAAAAAAAAAAATATTAAAAAAAAAAGTCTATGCACGAGGTTAAAATATTTATAATAACGGTTTTTAGATTTTTCGATAAAAGTTATTAAGTTAGATATGCATACAATTGCTTAATTTCTTTTCTATTTTTACATGTTTTGTATATTTTAAACTCGTATGACTTAGTATTTTTTAGCTTTAATGTGCATTAAGCATAATTTAAACTTTAACAAATTTTCAAAAAAAAAAAAAAAAAAAACAAAAAAGAAGTTAGTTTGAAGAATTAAATAGCGCAACATCAACACAGTTGCAATGTTTAATAATATATGTAATTAAAAGTAATCATCGCCTAAAAGTAGGCAACACATTTCTTATATTTTCTTCTGTTCGTTTTCTTTGTTGTTTCTATTGCAATGATTTTGATTGGTTTGATTAAATGCCGGACCGCTGTGTCGTTATGTGCTCGTCCGATTACTTGATGTTTTTTGTTTTCGAAATTTTTTACTTATGTTCTCGTCAACATCGATGTGGGAAATCGTCCCTGTCCCGACAAATTTGTGTTCGCATGTTTATTTCACGCTTTTACTCTATGGTAGTCGGCGCTTTTTATGATTGGGTCATTGCATTCGACACGGCATACCATAAAAAAAATAACAAAAAATACTAAAACTACCACAAAAACAACAACAGATAAACAACACAACACACAAAAAATTTAAAAAAAAATTGATTACATTTAATTACACTTTTCTCTCGGCTTTTTACGCCGTTACAGCCGCTAAATGCTTTTTGTACACATTTTATTAAAAAAAAAAAATAATATAGATATATTGATATACATAGGTGTAGGTATATATTTCTCCTTTTTTGCTTTTTAAACTACTGCCGTTGACTTCGCTCCGATTTGCTTGCTCGATTGAATTTTTATTTAAATTTATTTATTTAATAATATTTTTGTTGAATATACTCGCACAGCGCTTTCACACTTTCCGCGATGCAAACGACTTTTTAAGGCGTTCGCGTACTTATGCGGGACACGTTCGCTGATAAAAAATGTTGTACACTCGACTCGACTTCACTCAACGCGACTCGATTCGATTTGACTTGACGATGCGTTGCGTTGCGTTGCGCTGCGTTGCGTTGCGTTGCGATACACGACGATTTGTTCCAAGCAAAGTCTTTTACTAACTGTGACTGTGTTCCGCCATGTGTTGCCCAATGCATGTGCTTGCTTAACTCTAATCGGTACTGTTTGGCAGCCGTCGACGTTGTGAAGCGCGTTGTCTGACTTGGACTCGTGCTGTAATTGTGACTGTGGCTGTCGCTCGTATCCGTTCGTATCCTAGCGGCTGCTGCGGCTTTGCTCTTATCGGCGCGCAGCATCTTCTCGCTCTTCTTTCGAGTTCGGTCTTTGCTATTCATTCAGCCACTACGTAGTATATGACCTGCCGTTCGCACTACTGTCACTCGCGGACACTCTTTGCACCTTACGCTCTTCGGCGTTATGCTCTCGCCATGATGCCCGTTGTAACGTAAATCAGTGCAAAAAGCAGCATTGCGCGTTCGTTTACAATTTGTTTGTTGTTGTTATTATTGCTGTTGCTGTTGTTGGTTGTTATTGCTATTGTTTCTGTTGTTGTTGTAGTTGTTATTATTTCGCTGCTCCCTTTTGCCTTTTGATTGCACGTGTCGCGCCCAAAATCGATGTACACACGTTCTCTCCCATATACGAATAGTACAATATGTGTATGTATCAATTGTATGTAAGACAAATAATACAAATAAAAAACAAAAAAAAAAAAAAAAAAAGCAAAAAAAAATACAACTAAAAATAAACTTAATAAAAACAGAAAAGTAAAACTTTTAATAAAAACGTGAGCAATAATTAAAAAAGCCATTGCTTGTTGGTTGGCATGGTACATTTCGATGTGCTGCTCTCATTAATTATGCTGTATTGTTGCGGTGATTGTTGTGTTGTTGTATACGTAATATTATTATTGTTGTTAGTGCATTTAAATACATTGTGTTGTTTGCGTGGTTGATGCTACTCATTTTTATCCTCAGCCGTTACTTGTGCTGTGTTTCCTTGCATATCGAATGAATTGCTGCTTCGACCTCGTCTTTATCAACGTTTGCGACAGCGACTGCGACAACGACTGCGACTGCGTTTGCGTCTTGACTGTCTTCATTGTGTTCGCGCTCGGTTGCGTGCTCGCATTTCTCTCAGTGGAGTTGGAAATATATTCAGGCGGAAAAATAAAGTTGTTTTTGAGTTAATTTGAAAAGTTTATGAAAACTTTTAATTGGTGAGGTGTTGGCTAAAGAAACAGACCGTACCGAGTGCCGCCAACAACATAACATACCACACCACACCAGCCATCGCCTTTTCCCATCGGGTTCTCATCTCTGACCGCTGTCTCGTAATGTTAACTCAACAGTAAACAATTCTTTATGCCTTCACACGCGCTGAATGCTGCCTGCGTGCCTCACTTTGTACCGGCACTAATCCGGGCGTCTATACTTATACATTATCCGGGCGTATAGGCCAGCGTTGCGGTCCCTTGTCAGTTTGCAAAAGGTGCAGGACTCTCGTAACTTATTTTGGCAGCCGTTTGTTCTTAGTCCTGAGTCGAATTGCCTTGAATATGTGTTAATATTGTGTTGAGCTTCGCCGGCTGGCTGCCTGACTTTTGGGCAACAAGTAATTAAAATGGCTCGGACCTATGCAAAACCCAAAGCGCATGCATAATTTATGGCATGGCCGATACGAACATTGAAACATGCCACCCAACCAACCACTCAGTGGGCCGCCGACGACTTCCGCACGGTAGCGTTGCTTTTATGACGTGCAGATGTACAACAATCAAATCAACAATCAAAAGAAAGGCGCTGCATCGTCTTCCCCCTCTAGTCGCAGTGCCACTTGGCTGAACCCATGTAAGTATTGTCACTCTGATGCTACTTGCGCCTGCCCTTTGGCACACAAAGGCATCCAAAGTATGTGACAGACGGCAAACTCTGATGGCTTACATAGTGTTTTAGTAATCGCGGTTGTCTGTCTGTCTACCCAACTCCCTCTCTCCCTGTCTCCCTCTCTCTTTTTCTTTCTCTCTCTCAACACCTCTGCCTCCCAGTCACTCTGTCAAGCTGCCACGCTGCATGCTGCCACTCTGCCTCTTTCTTTCTAGTGCTCAGTCTCGTGCCTGCTCTGACCAACTGACTCACTTGCCTACTACTGGAGCATTTGAAATGCTCGTTGTGGCAGCAACTGTTGAGCAGCAGGCAACGGTGGGTGGCCTCTCATCGTTCAGCATCGCTCTATGCTAGCATATGAGTATCTCTTTCGCTTTCTCTTTGGCGCTTTGACGCGTACAATTTGCGATTCTCTTTGCGCCAGATGCACCTGCCAAGAAGGCCAACTATTGACACAGTGACACAAACAACAAACAGTTGCAAAATATGCGCAGATACCCCCGGGGCGCATTGTCGGCAGTCGTCGGCCAGAGGATGGCTGTGCAGCGCGGTGTTGGTCCGTTGTCTATGAGCGCTGTGTAAACACACACACCTTTTTTCTTGGCTGAATATGTAGGGCAACGGCATCAGTCGTAAGAGAGCGGCCAGCATTAGAGTGAGAGCAACCGGGCAGAACAGAGAAACGGCACGGATTGCCACGAGTCCCTGTAAGAGTGAACAGTAAGTGAAAGAGCACGTGTCATAACATAGGAGGACATTGTCATTGGTTTAATTTCTGTTTTATCTTCTTGTTTTGCTTTTCATTTCTTAAGTTTTTTTCTTTTTCTTTCTCTGCTTTTTTGTTAGACGAAGTTTTTGCGCGACAGCTGCTGTATGATTTTATTGCAAACAACAACAAATTCAAATGAAAGAATAGTTAGCCGCGTATTCGTCTAAGCTAAGGAGGAGGATTGCAGGCGGAGACATGCAAGTGATCGTTGTCATGCTCTACGCATTCATGGCTCGGAAGCCATGATTTGATGGGCGAATCCAGGAATAAGCACCTATAGAGAGACAGGATGAAACTGAACTTCTAATTGAATGCAATTCAATGCGTACTGCTCAACAAGCGACAAAAGCGAGAGTCAGTAATTAGAAAACTTTCTCACACCAGCAAAAACCGAAATAAAAAACGAAACAAAGGCGGCACACAGCGGCGCCAAGAGAATGCATACGCAAAACTACTACAATTTGTTTTGAGTGTATGAAAATAGGTGAAGTGTTGACGTCAGGTAGACGTGAGTAGCACGAGAAGTGTTAAGACAACAAACTGTGAAGGCAACGATAGCAGCCATAGCCACAGCAACGGCCGCCGCCACAGCCTCGGCCAAAGCCAGAGCCAGAGACGAGTAAAGTCTGTCAAGAAAACCGCAAGCGCTTAGGGAAGTATCCCACGGACACAGGGTGCAGGGCATGGGCACCCAACGCGACAGGGCAAAGAAAAAAGAAAAAAAAAAGAATACTGAGAACAAGAAAGAAAGTGCAACAAAAAGAAGAACAGAAACAAAAAAAGTGAAACAGAATCAGAAACCGTAAAGCGTATCACAAAAAAGTCATTCTAAGTTGTTCTTGTGAACAAGGTGAATGATGAAGATGCAGGAAATAACAAGAACGGCAACAATAACAACAACAAACAGCAGTAAGGGCCAGCTATGAAGTGAGAACACTTTTTGGACAGTGTTGCAGCAGCAGCGCGGCTTAGTGCAAACTTGAAGAGTTCGCCCCCTTTACGAAAACAAAAGGATTCGAAAGGACTCATACGTGCGACTTAGATGTGGGGTTGTCCTTGCCGGGTGTAAGATGTGTTCGCATATGTTTCAAACAAATGCGACTTTGGCTCCCTGGCCAGTGGAAAATAACCGCTGAGTCTCAGTTGAAATTGCTTAGAAACAAAAATATTATAATTGCGTACAAAGTTTCTGAAATATGCATAATGTTAATTGTAGGAACACCATGTATACTACGCTCAGAAACTTGAAATGGCTTCCTTATAATAAAGAACCTTCATCTATTTTTGTTATAATTAAAAAAGAATCGTGAGGCATCTCACAGCTCATGTAGTAGACGTTGAAGATAAACTGTTCACTTATCTTAATTAACGTACAGTCCCTCTATGAGGAATTCATAAGGGCCGGCCAATTAGTTTTTATAAGAAAGAAAAAAGATGGTTTTTACCTACTTCTTCTTCTTCATGGTTGACGTGACATAAATTCATAAGTTTAATATTTATTAATTTAATTTAATTAAAATTCTCGAAAACAAATTGTAAATCGCCCAACAAGCCACCACCTTGGCCATAATTGCATTCTTTCACGAGATTGTTTTCACTTTGATGTAGCCAATGTTCCAATTCAGGGGCATAAGAATGCATAAGAAATTGCACCTATAACCATCTTGAATGCTTTATTATTGTTGTAGATAGCTAAAAAACGATATATATATATATATATATATATATATATATATATTAACGAAAAAAATGGACATGTTAGATGAAAGATATATATAATTAATTTAGTAAATTGGAAAAGGATGGGAAAAATTTTTTATCCAAACTTGGTCAAAATGAATCTAAGGCTCAAACGACTAACAAGATGGTTTACGAGTGTAATCGGTTAAAATAAGGTTCCTATGTCTAATAGATTTACGAAAGCCAAAGTTGTCAAAAGACATCAGAGTCAGCTTGGGCGGGAAAGATAATCTCTCCGAAAGCATATCCACTTGATCCCTGCTTTTATTTGAGGGCATACTAGGCAACATGCGCTGAGCTATAATCTTTGCTGATCTTCTTTTCAGTCATACCATAAAACTTAACGGCCCCAATTACGCATCTTTAGGACGCTTTTCTTTGACCGAACCATCTTCTGCTGCTCGCTTCCCATTTTATTTGCGGTTTTAGCGCTTAAATGGTTGCGTGCTTTGAAAATTTTTCATATTACGCCAAAGGATTTTTTTCATTGCAGCTAACAAATAAACAAATAAAAATAAAGAAGAAGATGAAGAAGAAGAAGAGAAAAAAGACAATAAATAAAAAAAATAAAATAAAATAAAAGCGAAAAGCTCTAAAATCCGCACACCAGTGCAAAAACAAACTCGAAAAATGCAAATAAATGAAAATAAATAAATGGAAGCGCAATACAAAGAAAGCAAATGCCAAAATAAAATAAGTTCAAAACGGCACAGCAAACAACAAAACGAAAACGAAATGGGGAAAGCCAAAGAAAATTATAATGTGTACGCACAAAGAAAACAGGATATACGAGTATGTACAACATACTCGCATAAAAATAATAAAAAAGAAACATGCAAATAGAAGGAAAAAAAAGCAGAACTGGTAAAGCTTTGCAACGGCAAATGGCATTTTACTCATACACACACACACACACACACACATCCATACGCACACGCACTCAATACACACAATAAATAAATATGTAAATATATAGACATGGCACTGCGATAGGCGCAAAGGTCGCGGCTGCTTGCGGCGGGTGGCATTGGCAGGGTGCCGGTGCGGGTACGGATGCGGGTGCGTATACGGCAACGTGTACTTGGCTATGTAAGTAATTCAATTAAATTGAACCCTTTGCCTTTTTTATGTTGATTTTTGGTCTCATGTTACTGTTGCTGCCTACCACGTCTCTTACCATCAATCGCCGACCAGCATCCATTCTCCAATACCCGACCTCAGCTCATCAACACGTTTAAATAGGTTTAATGGCAAAGCGCGCGCAACTGTTCGCCATTTTCGCTCTGCCGCATAAGCATAAAAAACCAACAACAACAAAAAAACCAAAACGAAATCAGAAGAAAAAAAAAATATAATAATAATAACAATTTTTTTTGTACTAAACCGAACAAACCGAAATAAAAGGAAAAACAAAAACAAAAATAAATAAAAAGTGGAAACGGACCTACCGGGCTGTCTTTCTTTCTTGTTAGGCGTATGCAAAATCTGGTCTTCTCGCAATTACCCATAAAATCCAAGCGAAAGCAAGCATAAATAGACAAGCAGGCTACTAGGCTGGGTGGATGACTGGATGGCCGGCTGGTAGGAAAAGCGCTGCAGCAAAAATATAAGGCAGGACGATGCTGATGTAGTTGGGTTAGCGGCGACGGGGCTGTGATGGTAGTGATGGCAGCGAGTGGGTAAACAAGCGAAGCCATGCGAAGCCAAGGCAAGCAAATCCCTGCGCAGGCTGAGAAGCTGTAGAAGGCAGAAAACACCTCCTACGTCATCAGCAAATGGCAAAAATTCAATTGAGCAAATCAGTTAAATCGCCTATTACCAAAGGACACCAAGGACTGACGCCGAGTGTTTGCATTGGTGCGGACTAATGGGCGGGTAGAGCAAGGCACGCATTATGCGCTTGCTGCTGGCCCCTTGTTCTCTTCGCCCCATCGACCCCCGTTTAAGACACAGAGGTCGATCGGCCGGTGTCGGAGACTTTATTAGCACCAGCAAACGACAAACGAGTTGTAGCTAGGCCCACACCGGACCAGACTCTTGGGCAACAACGCAACATCGGAGCATGCGACACCCGGACGAAACTTGGCACTGCTTGGCAATAACTTTGCTTTGCTTCGCTTTGCTTTCCTTGCCTTTCCTTTGCTCAGCTCTGTGTTGCTTTGTTCGTAACGGTGTGAAAAAGTTACAAAAAATATAAAAATAAAAAAATAAACCAGCCGAAAGTCATATCAGCTTTGACTACGGCAATAACAACAAAAACAATAGCAATGACCACATTCACAACAACAAAAAACGCAGCGGAAACAAAATATAAAAAATAAGAACAAATATAAAATCACATACTTCTTTCAGCCGCATCGAACTGTCTATACCGTACACGTTTAAATAAGGGATATTTTTCCTTTCTAAAGCACAGGAGCTTTAGTGGTACCCCAGAGCACTGTCAGAAGAGTGAGAGATTGGGATGGGTACTCTAAGACCTCTTAAATAGCATATTAGCCCATTTAATGACTCTCTTTCTATTTAATTTTGCAGTAAGCCTGAAGTTTGTCATTTCCTGGTTTTTCTGGAAATATATACGAGTGGCTTAGTTGCGTTTAACTGTTCTTTCTCATATTGGAACGTTATTAGTGGCTCTTCATTTAGTTTAAAAAAGCCTCTGATCTCAAATTAGAACGTTCAGGGGAAGTTAGGAGAAAACTTTTCAGGGGAATATTGCTTTTGGTAAAAACTGCTGGTCAGACTGTTGCTAAAATCATATCTAAATCGGAATGCGCGTTATAAGTTCAGTGTATGGCACAGAAAGGCAAAGGAAAATCCATTGCCGAAACTGGTGCTGGACTGCTGATACGGTGGCCGAGGCAGCAACAAAGTACAACGCAAGCAAATCAAGTCGGTTGAAAAGGCACGGAGAGCTGATGTTGAAGTACGAGCGGGAAGAGCAGAACTTAGAAGTGGAGAAGGAGGAGAAGGGGATGTTGCAGAAGCTGTGTGCCAAAGAACTTTACCCATAAGCACAATGAAATCATTGCTGCTTCTTATTGGGTTTTTATTTTATACATTTTTTTCTGCTCCTTTTAGCTTTTGTGTTTTGCTTAGCGCTGCTGCTGCTGTTGTTGTTGATATTTTTTTATGATGTTTTCTTTTTTCGCCTACAGTACGGTAGGCATTCAACCCCGAATAACAAACAGCAGCGAAGAAGGAAGAAAACACAAAAAAAAACAAAAACTGTATGCGAAAAACTAAAAATCAGTTGAGTGAGCAGATGATAAAGAAGAAAACGAAAAGGCTAAGCTAAAGTTGAATATGAGGACGATGAAAACGAAGATGACGAAGTCTAAGACGAAGATGAAGATGAAGCTGACGAAGAGAAACAAGAGCCAGAGCTGAAGGAAGGTATTGCGTACATGTGCACAGTGTTAGGATTCTGATTGGAATCGCCAATTGCAGGGGGCTCACTGCGCGCTGTGCAATGCTTATGTTTATGTTACCGCTATCGTTGCCATTGTTGTTGTTGCTGTTGTTGTCGACTTGGTTTTTTTTTTTTTTTTTTTTTTTGGTTGCCTGTTTATAGTGTTTCCGTTCATGTAAGCTGCTATTTATATTCATTGATCAAGAAAATAAGCAAAAAAAACAGGAACCGACAAAAAAAAATCTAAAAGTAAATAAAACCCCGTCAAAAAAGCAAAAAAAAAAAAAAATTAATAAAATCAAAGCTTTGTAAAACGAAAACCAAATATTTTTGGCGCTACTACGAAATTTTGCTCAGGTGTAAATGAAATTTTTTAACGAAAAATCCCCCTTCTGGAATAAACAAAAAATACAAATACATAAAACGAGGAACGAAGAAGAGCAAAAATTAAGTTGAAATAAAGTGTGCGACAGCAGTGTCGTGTGCCTCAGTGGGAGTGGCAGGGGCTGGTGTAGGGCAGGCGGACAAACAGCGACAACAACATCAAAAGCTAAATTTACGACATTTTGTTTATCGTGTTGTTGCTTTTATATTTTAATTTTTTTCCATTTTTCCCCGTTTAATTTTTTTACTTAGCGTTTCATGTTTTTTAATGTTATATTCGTAGCAACTTCTATTTTTGTTGTTGTTGTTACTGTTGTTTATGTTGTCTTCCTTACAGAACCGTACGCCGCACAAATCGAACATCAATTTATATAGAATTTATTTTATTTTTGTTAGCTTTTTACTTTTTTGGGTGTTTTCATACCCTGTACCAAAAAATGGTAACGGGTATATAAAAGTTCTGCAAATGTATGTAACAGGCAGAAAGAGGCGTGGCAGGCCCCACAAATTATATATATTCTAGATCAGCATGGAAACGCAAGTCTCGCCTGCCTGTCTGTCTGTCCATCTGTCCCTCCCTCTGTATGAAAAAACGGATCTCGGAAATGGTTAGATCTACACCAACCATGCACGAAGTCTTTCCTAATCCAATGGTATATAGTGTTTATTTTTTCAATATTCAACCTATACCATATAGCTGCCATAGGAACGATCGGATGAAAAATCACATTTACTAACAAATAGCCTTTTGTTTTTCAAGATATCGTTACATACATCGATCATCGATCTCGACATTATGAATATTGGTTTACTTTTACATATAGCTGCCTTTCTTGAAATATCGTTACATAAATGAAACAAAATAAAATATTAATTCTTGAATTTCGGATTGCTACAGGGTATTCTATAGTCGGGTGCGCCCTGCCGTTCTAGTTTTTATTTGGTTTTTTGGTGTGTGGTATGTTTTTTACAAGATATTTCGCTTTTTTGTTTTGTTTTTTGTTTTTGTTTTTATTTGTTTTTTTCTTTCTTTTTTTGTTGTTTTTTGTTTATTGTTCCCCGATTTCTTTTTGTCACAGCCAACCTCCCGCGAGGCGCTCGCGCATAGCAAGTCGGCGGGGCAGGCAATAGATAGATTATTGAAGCGTTGCGCAGCACCCGATGAGCATGGCGAGTGTCTATGAGTATGAATGTGGAGTCGGTGCCGGGTCGGTGTCGGGGCCGTGGCCGGGGTTGAGCACTGAGTCAGGATAATATGTATTTGAGTAGTAACTGCAAACGAAGCGCAAAATGCCAACAAATCAGCAACAATCAGCGTAAGAGGAGCTGAAGCGTAAGCGTCAACGCCACAACGCTACGCGACGCGGTGTGCAGTACCGCGCCATGCCGAGCTGTGCTGTGCTGTGCCATGTTGCCAATGCTGCTGATGATGTCGGCGGTGCTCGAGAAGGAATAAGGATGGAGACGGATGTTGGCGTTGGTGTTGGTGATGGTGTTGGTATTTTAGGTATATTGCTTTATAGAAGATTTTCTATTCCTGCGTGTGCGTGTGCGTGTGCGTGTGCAGATGTTGTGAACGTCGACGCGGCATAGAGCGGTTGGGCGCCTTCGAATTAGAACGCGTATTGACACATGTCAGGGCAATTCCTCTGCTGCTTCCGATGCCGGCATCAGAACTGCGCTCTGCCAGCAGCAGTAGCCAGCTGCTGCCGTGTACCACGTGGCAGTCAAGGACTAGAATTGCTGCCACCAACGACGACGACGACGACGATGACGCCGACGGCAACGCAGACGACGTCGACGACGACGGCGATGACAACGGATGCGGATCCGGATGTAGTCTGATATTTGCACGCGATGGCGTGCACGCATATGGATGATGCCTGCCTGCCCGGCTGCCTGCCCCGCTGCCCGCCAGCTGTCCTGTCTGTCTGTCTATCTACGTGCTTCTCTGTCTGTCTGCCTCGCAGTAGGTTCCCCAGTGTTTTCGTGTGTCTGCCTTTTTGTTGTCAAAAAGAAGCAACAACAGCTCGTAAGCAGAATTCGATTAGTTTGACGGTGGCTGGCAGGCAGGCAACCAGCTGACACAGAGCGCAACTCGCGTTGGCCTACCAGATATTCATGTTTGGTTGGCTGGCTGGTTGGGTGGTTGGATGGTGGCAGGCTGCTACCTCCTGTGCTTCTGGCTGTGCCCCTTCCTCCGTTGCTGATGCTGTGCACTTCTCGTTGCCGTAAAAATCTTTGACTAAGCGAACAAGAAATAAGACGTGATTGTTTTAAATTGAGCGTCGATTTATTTTTACCGACATGTCGTCATGAAAAGCTTTAATGGCATGGGCGGCGACGAGAGGAGGCGCTGCATGTTGCACACGCCACACATCGTAAATCCAAGTTTGAAGCGAACACCTTTCTAGCACAACAACCGCTGCCAGCAGCCGTCGCGGCAGCCGAAGTTGCTGGCTTCCAATCAAACTGTGCAAAATGCGCAAAATCGCTTCTAACGAAATGTAAACTTGGTCCCCTTGAAGCGGGTTCAGCTGCGCGTAGACGATTCAAGAGTTCAAGGCGAAACCATTAAAATGCGAAGAAGCAAAGCTACACAACGCAACGCTTTCTATTTTTAAATGGTGTACTTCGTCACATTCTTCGTAGCTGGCGCTTTGTGTTGTTGCAGTCAAAGGTCGCTGCACTGCGACACGTTGCAGATATTATCACATTATTAACAACACCAACAACAACACCAGCAACTCCAACAACAACACCAAGAACAACAACCGCCATCGGTACGCACCAAATTGAGTCTCTTTCGTTCTTCTATTCTTACCCACAGCGCACTCCCACACACCCACACATCCACACTCCAGCACACCCATGCTTCACGCACTTCACAGATGTTGCTTACTTTCAATTTGCGTAGAGTTGCGCATCGAATCGTCAAGCATCGAGCAAAAGACAATACTTCAAACCGCGCCGTCGATGGCTGAAACATTCTCAATCACCGAAGATATACGCCACTGAATTTTAGATAAACGTAAAAACTGGCAGGAACCTCATAGAAAACACATTAAGAAGTCATTCTATTTTCACCTGAGCAGTTGGCTGCTGGATGAACGAAGCCACCAGCTGCAAAATGACGGCATCGTCGGTTATTTCCTATGCAGACAAATAAAACAATCCCTAATCTAGTGCGATGACTACGATGAGGGATCTCTGCTAAGAAGCGAATCAAGACTAAAATATATTCTCGACAACGATGATCAGCAAATTTGGTTTCTTTCTCCTCCGTATTATGAGAGTCCTCACATTTAAGATATTTAGACCGTTCTAATGATTATCAAAGCCTTATTTATTGTTTCTGCTTAATCGCAGAACTCCAGTTC